>PVIH01022107.1:0-28014 GCA_004025045.1 Sigmodon hispidus | reverse complement strand
TCCAAATCCAATTAGAAATTTATTAATTGAAAATACTGTATAAATTAATTATAAGAAAATATATTTTATATTAAATATAATATAAAGTGAAGTTATACCAATTAAATGTGGAATTTGCAATAAAAATAGAATTTATTATGATGATTGTAAAGTCTTAATAATTAAATAATATTTTAATTTTCAAATATATTTTTGAAACATTTATCTAAAATTTTGTATCATCTGAATTTTTTTTGTTTTCCTTGAGTTGCTCTAATACTTCTATACGTATTTCTTTTCTTTTTTTGTGAAAGGAATTCTTTAATATTAATTTTATCTTTACATCATATATTCAAAGGCTCTAAAAATTAGTAAAGCATTTCTTAAGAATATAATTTTGATTCTCAGTTTTCTTAAAAATTGTCATATTGTATTCCAAAGTGGCTGAACAAGCATACACTCCCACCAACAATGGAGTAGTGTCCCCCTTACTCTGCAACCTCTCTAGCATAGGCTGTCATCTGTGTCTTTAATCTTAGCCATTCTAACAGGTGTAAGGTGGTATCTCAAAGTTGTTTTGATTTGCATTTCTTTGATGGAAAATGATGTTGAACCACAATCCCAGAGAAGATAGCTAAGAAGAAAGACCTTAAGAGAAACAAACATGAATCGCTTTAGAAAGGGGAAATAGAAAAGGTCTCCTTGGAAATTGCTGAGAGTGTGGGAATGGGGGGAGGAGAGAGGACTAGGGGAGGTGGGAGGATAACATGAAGGAAAATGAAGGCCAGGTTAAGGGAGAGACAGAGAAAGAGAGCAATCAAAAGTATTTCTTGATAGAGGGTCCCATTAGAGGTTTAGGGAGAAACCTGATGCTAGGGAATTTTCAAGTCATCTACAAGGATGACCCCAGCTAAAAGTCCAAGCAATATTGGAGAAGGTGCTTGAACTGACCTGCCCAAGTAATGTAATCAATTTGACAACTACCATAATTATCATCATTGAACTTTCACAAGCAATTGATGAAAAGGGATACAGAGTTTTACCTCTCAGCGCTGGGCAGAGATTCTGGAGTCGAGTTGAAGAGAGCAAAGGGGTCAATATAATGAAGAAGACACATATTTTTACACTAACTCGTGGGCCCTTACTTACTGAACAGCTGAGAAACTTGAACAGGACAGAACTAGGCTCTCTGAATTTGGGTTACAGTTGTGTGGCAGTTGGTGGGGCACTGGCAGTGGATACAGGATTTATCCCTCATACATGAACTGGTCTTTTTGGAGTGCATTTTTCATGGTGGAATGCTCTGCTCAGCCTAGATACAGGAGGGAGGGACTTGTTCCAGACTCAACTAGATTTGTCATACTCTATTGACTCCTCAGGGGAGGCCTTACTTACTGACCTCTGTGAGGAACAGATAGGGTGTAGGGTAGAGGAAAATGTGTTGATGAGGGGGAGAAGGGAAAAGAGAGGAAGTTGAGGGAATGGTGGTTGGTATTTAAGATGAAGAAAAACTTTAAATAAAAAAGATATGAAAAAAAGAAAAAAATCATTCATTTTCCACAATTTTTAAAAGCAATTTAGAGTGTGTTAGAACTTATTCCTTCCAAAAATAATTTCTGCTAAGAAAATTAGTTTACTTCTAATTTAGTGTGCTTTTTAAGTAGCATAAGTTAAGTAAAATGGATTGAAGATCTTGCCTTGGAATGTCTTACACTGAAAATTGGGATATAAGTTAGAATCGTTTAGTATCATTATGCAATAGGACAAAAGAATATATAAAAATTCAGTCTTCCTTTATTTCATAAATATTTGTTTATAAATATTTAAAGTATTTTCTATGCTTGTTTTCTCCACTCAGTACAAGGAATAACAACATAATGAACGAAATTCCTTTACTTTGATGAATATGTACTCAAAATGTACTAGATTGAAAGAGACAAAAATAAATGCTATTATGAACTATGACAGCAAAACATAGCAATAGTAAAAGCACAAGCAGAAAATAGGAATCACACGATTCTGACAGAAAAGGGGGAAATATAGAGGTAAGTCTTCACAGACGAGGTATTACTTACAGAGATAGTGTTATGGATTAGTTAATTGGCACCACAGCTATATGAGAACTTACTTTGTCCTACAAACCTTGCTTTAAAAGAAAAATATGAAACTATTACCAGTTGGGACAGGATAGAATCAAGAAAGCAATTGTATCAATTTAACTTTCTGTAGGCTTTCTGTGTGAGATCAGGGTCAAAGACTGTTGAAGTGGACAGAGAAGTCACATTGTTGTTCCTGATGCTTTGAGGAGTTACGATTGTCCACAAAGATTCTCATTCTTTGTAGCTGATAAAAATGCATAAAGTCATACTTTGTCCACATTGTTTTTTATTTAACTAAGCTGGTATTTACTTTTTTTCTTGTAACAAATCATTTGACAAGGGCAACATGAAGGAGGAAGGGTTTATTTGGGTCACAATTTAAGAAGAAACACAAGCCATTATGTAGGAGAAGTTGTAGTAGCAAGCATAAGGTAACTGATAACATCACATCCTTCTCAGGAGTCTGAGATAAGTTAGGGACATCTATACAATCTTAATGAATCCCACCAGTAACCTATGAATCCAGTAAGTGTCCACCTTCTCAACCAAAATTACTAGTTGGAGAACAAGTGTTCAAACACATGAGCATATAAGAGAGATCAAAGAAGACCAGGTGCTAGGGAAACACCCAGGAATCCACATGATGTCCCTGGATAGGTGCTCAACCAATAATGGAGTGGTTGCCTCAACAGGACATCCCCTATAATCAAATGAATAATCATCCTAAGTGTCATCATAGAGCCTACATCTAACAATAAATGGAGGTCGAGGCAGAGATCCATGGATGAGCACTGGGGCAAGCTCCCCTTACAGCTGGAGAGTAGAGGAGAAGAGTCTGTATGAGCAAGGAGATAGGAGTCCCATAGAGATGACGGCCTGGAACTCTGGAGAGCATACTAAATAAACAGTCCCTGGGGAACCATAGAAAAAAGAGCTAGATTCTCCAAGGCAGGTAGCTGTTGATTAGCATGGGCAGTATATAGAGCCTCAAGAGGTGGGATAAGACTGTGTTCTTGTAAATGGGCTGGCACCTTGAGCACATTCCCTTCATAGGAGTGCCTAACTCAACTTTGTTATTGGGTTAAAAAAAATAGGACCTGCCTGGAGTTGATGTGCCATGCTCAGCTAACTCACCTTGGGACTTCCTGGCCTTTTGGGGGAGAGGATCAGGGGATGGGGTCAGGTGAGGCTGAAGGCAGACTGGCAGGGATTGGGCACGAGGAAGGATGGATGAGCAGGGAGACACATGGGAATAAAGACCTTTTGTGTCTGTTTATTTGTTTGTTTTAATTCTAAAAAAGCACAACTGACTAACAGAACAGCAAACACCAATGGCTTAACAAGTAAACATTCATAAAACACAATTCTTGCATCTGTGGATTCAGAGTAGATCTCTGGTGACGGTTGTATCATTGTCTGTAGGCACTCAGATAGTAGGGAAGGTGTTGATGCTGGCTATTATATCTACACATGGTTATATGTAGAAATAAGAGTTTTTATTTGACTTTGCAGTAGTGGTGTGTTGTGTGTAGTAGTTATCAATGTCTTTACTCATCAATGCGTGTTCTATGAAAAAGTTATTTGTCACTGATGATGAAAGTCTACAAACAGAAAACCATCTCTTCTTTTCCAAAGTCACAAACAATTAAGTCTTTGTAATAATAAGCTCTTTGTCCAGAGAGGTGAATTATTAGCATTTCCTTTTATTACTGGAATTTAAATATTTTAAGAAAAGTATTCCAGGAAAATGCAGAAACTAAATTTACTTAATATGACAGATGCCTACTGAAATGGTATAAACTCACTGTGGCTACTAAGTGCACTGTAGAAAAATGATGCTAATGGGGAAATATATTACATTGTCAGTATTTGTGTATACAGTATATTGCATATAGGCCATTACCATTAGCTTTCTATGTAATTTATAGGCATCAAGCCATTGTGAATAATAAGAAAATAAGTTTATATTTTAATATAGAACTGAATCAAATTGTAAAGCTTCCACATCATGTATGACAGTTCTTAATGAATAACTGCCATTGTAATGACTGATTAGTGCCTTCTTTGATATGAATCAAGAGTTTAGGCAGAAATTAGAAGAAATAAAATACAATAACTTAAAAATTATTTAGACAATTTATATTCATATTTATGTTCATCATTGCATTATTTATGAGAGGCATGTTACACACAAAAAAATTCACTTGATTTGTGCAGAAGCTGAATTTTTGCATTAACAGATACTGGATGAAGGAAATATAGTGTGATTTATATGCACATACATGTATGGGTGAATATATACATACATGTAATTGTTTACTTACAAATATTCACATACAAAGTGTATATTATTATTCAGGTAAATGGAATAGTAAAATCATATCACCTTTGAAAACTGAATGGAACTTAAGATTATTTTTAAATATGATGTCATATTCAAGAACAGGGCATATTCAAATGGTCACATACACATACTGCCTATGTTCTCAGATATTCAATCTATATTTGTAGTCAGTTGGAGGATATTTTGGAATCTCAAGGAAATCGGGGAGTTTGGTGAGAACACAAGAAAAGAAAATAGGAGTTATTGAATACTATATTATACATGCTTATGAAAATGTCACAATGAAACCCATCATATTGTATAATTAAAATTTACTAATAAAATTAAATAAGAAGTATAACTGAGAAATACAACCGCATCTTAATATTTATGAGATGTTTCAATTGTTTTTGCTTGAAACTGTATGTTCATAATTGAATTAATTACTGAAAAAACTTGAACAATAACAAATTTGTTCACTTAACTGAATCTTCTGCACAGATGAGGTTAGTTGGATTATCAGACTTCTCTAAACAATAACAATAGAAATTCAATTAGTGTGCCAAGTTTACCAACACATGGGCTTTATAATCATAACTTAAGGCATTATCATCATCATAAAAATAAGCAGAAGAGTGAACAGGACCAAAGCATCTTAACTGCTCTGATAGCAGCTGGCATGCACACATTAACAACCTTTTATACAATATTCAGTGTTCTTACTGCTTCATTTGTGCTTCTAGCTTTTTCTCAAGCTTATTTCAAAACTTTTATATCAGTATTTTATATGTCATGAAAATCTTTCAAAAGAGATACAATATAAATTATAAAGGGATCTTGAAGTTATCAAGTGTGAATAATGTCTTTTAGACTATCACCTGTATCAAAAGAAACAAACAAATAATATCAAGACTGTTTTAACAGCAAGCCTTGGTTTCTCTTGTAACATGAATGGCTAGTTACTATAAAATACAGATTCCATCTGAAGATGTTCTACAGCATTGCTTGTTGTATATTATATGAAAAAATGCAAGCCTCTTAAGTTTGGTTTGTAAATAGGCAGGCTGGTAGTCTTTGATAAACACTAAATTGAGTCAAAGCATTTTAAATTGACAGCATAACTTGCTAAGGAAAAGACTCAAAACTCAGCTAAAATTAAAAGTAAATGAGACTGGAATTCCAAATAAAAACTGTATGAGAGGTCCAAACCAAAATGTTACATTTCTTCAAGTGATAGCTCAGGATGGCCTAGGAAAGCATGGTCTGCTAATCAACTGAACTCCCCTTTATCAGAATAATTTCAGTTTAACATGTTCAGTGATGTTTTATTTAACTGTCTCCACTGGAGTCCTTTTGATCAAGTGTGAAGAATCTGAAGACCTCAGCAATGGTAACTGTGAGGTTGCTGCCTGTGGGTCACAGGATGACATTGCTGACCGCTGCCACATACTACTGCTGGTTATCATAAACATTTTACTTCAGTGGGAAAGGTAATTAGAAGGTTTCTGTGTTTAGGATGTACGTGCTTACAGAAGTCAGATGTTGTACTGCTGAAGGATTTATGAATTAAATTTTCCTGCATAGTTGCAGAGAAGGTGACAGCTTTTCCATTTACAAGCATGTTTTTAATTTAGACAAGATATGCATGGCCAGAAACAACAACAGTCATTTCCTTTTACAAGACTTATTACTCATAAATCTTGGCAGCATCAGAGCTGTGTTAATTCTAAGAGGTGAATAGATAACAATTCAAGACATTGTTTTGTAGTTTACTTCTAATTCCCAAATATGTACAGACAACATAACATTTTCTCTACTGTCAAGAAAAACTCAAATGTAATAATAAAATATTCTCACGAAAGTATTGTAAGCTATCAGCAATTTATTTTAAAAAGCATTAAAGTTAATGTTTTGGTATAAGAACAGGACATGAAAAGACAGATTAATTAAACAGTATACAATGTTGATGCAATAACTCAGTCTTATGTAAATGGATGTTCACTAGATTATATTATTTGCTGTAATTTTCATGACAAAAATGTATGAAAACAAGTTGAAGGATATTTTACAGTACACATGTATGCTCACATAAGTTTGACAGTTGCCAATTATTATTTGGACTTTTAAAAGTGAGTTTATTGCCAATGTATTGAATGTAAATTTTTTTAATAAGAAAGTTTGAATCCTCAATGTTTTCAAGTGAGGTTTGGAATTAGTGAATCTTGTAGCATAAATAGATTCTAATCACATAAAAAAGTAAATTCTCTGATTCCACTTAATTTACCATCATTCAAATTTCCATCTGTATTTCTTTTCAATATATTCCAATTCAGTGATACAAATATTATTTTTTTCTTTTTGATGCTGACATGGATTCTTAAAAAATTAATAATTGTCACACATCATCTTTCATTTGACTTTCTGTGTTTATTCTTGTTTGATCCCACACATTAGTAACTATTGAAAATGTCCTGAAGTTGTTAGAAATAAACTCTTGTTAGTATCATATACAAATGCAGACTATCAAAATTCGGATGAATGGTTTTAGTCAAACTAATTTTCCATTTTGGCTTTAGTGGATGAAAATAAAGAGAAAATTATGCTTCTCTATAAAAATTGAAAATATATATCCTTTATGACAATATAAATATATGCAAGGGCGTGATCCTAAATAAATTAACCAGATTGAAAAAAGCAGGTTCTTAAAGCCCTGTCTTATATATGTAATCTAAAATAATTATAATAAAGAATGTAGAAGAGAAAATGATGATTACTAGATCCTTGCTATAAAAAATGGATGAATATTTATCAGCTATTTTAAAATTTTTCTTCAGTATTTAGAATAAACACAAATACCTGTGTAGAAAAATAATTAAGTAAACAATCCATGTCATAAAATCATAGTAATGAAGGATAAAATTAAGTAGATGATATATAAAGATAAATCATCAAATATTAAACCACTACAACAAAATTTAATGACAACATAGAAATGAAGTTCTCCTAGGTTATTCTTCACCAGCCATTTTCTGTTTCTGTATAAGCTACCATGAATTCACAAATCTTCTTAAATAAGAAATCAACAATTTCTTTTAAAAAAAATCTTCATTTTATGGTTTTGAAACATTCAGTTCTAGACAGATGTCTAATTCACCCTTGTAATGCAACCACTTTAAAAAGACTTTTAGAACTATAATTAAATGATTTCACTGGGGAATGAAATATAATAATATTTTCCTCCAAAGTATAAAGTGTTAAGTCAGACTGAAACAAAGCTATCTACTAATACGGACCTCCAGAAAGCATTAGAGGGAAAACTCCAACTCAAGGATCCCAGATACACTCATGGAACCACAAACAATCAATAATCCCACAGAGGAATAGCTCAGAGAAAGGAAATACATACAAGCTACCACCAAAAATAGTAGGAAATATCAAGCAGTGGTCACTAATATCCATTAATATCAATGGAATCAAATCACCTACAAAAAGACACATACTACAAGAGGGATACAAAAACAGAAGCTGTCCTTCTGCTTCATACAAGAAACACACCTCAATCACAAATACAAACACAGGCTCTGAGTAAAGGATTGGGAAAAGATTTTGCAATAGAATGGTCCTAAGAAACAAGCTGGGGTTGCCATACTAATATCTAACAAAGTAGAATTTAAGCTAAAAGCAATTAAAAGGGACCAAGATGGTCATGACTTATTCATCACAGGAAAAATTGGTCAAGAGGAGATTTCAATCTTGAATATTTATGCCCCTAATATAAGGGCACCTACCTATGTAAAGGAAACACTGCTAAAGCACATCAAATAAATCCTAAATCAATTCTCACACCCGAACCCTGGATAGGCCAACCAGAGACTCAACAGAGAAATAACAGAGAAATAATGAGTCTAACAGAGTTTATGGTGCAAATAGATTTACAGAATTCACAGAAGCTTCCACCCAAATGCAAAGGAATATACATATTTCTCAGCTCCTCATGGAACTTTTTCTAAAATTGACCACATAAATGGTCATAAAGCAAATATCAACAGATACAAAAAAAGTGGAAATAATCCCTTGTATCATATCGGACCACGAGGACCTAATGTTAGAGTTCAATAACATTAAAAATCACAGAAAGCTGACCAACTCATGGAAACAAAAGATGACTCAGCTGAAACACCTGTGCCTCTGTGTAAAGGAAGAAATTAAGAAAGAAATCAGTTTCTTCCTAGAATTTAATGAAAATGAATCCACAATGTACAAAAAAACATGTGGGATGTAAAGAAAGCAATCTTAAGAGGACAATTCATAGCACTTGATGACTATATGAAAAGGCTAGAGAAATCCACACTAGAGAACTAACAACACAGCTGAAAGCCTTAGAATAATTAGAAGCAACCTCACCTAGAAGGAGTAGACAGCAGGAAATAATCAAACTTGGAGCGGAAATCAATACAATTGAAAGAAAAAGAACAATACAAAAAATCAATGAATCAAAGAGTTGGTTCTTTGAGAAAGTCAATAAGATAAATAAGCCCTTATCCAAACTAATCAAAAGCAGAGAGAGAATATCCAAATCAACAAAATCAGAAATGAAATGGGGGACATAACAACAAACCCCCAGTAAATCCAGAGAATTATCAGATCATACTTTGAAAATCTATATTCCACAAAATTGGAAAACCTAGAAGTAATGGACAGCTTTTTGGACAGATACCATTTACCAAAATTAAATGTAGACCAGA
This sequence comes from Sigmodon hispidus, assembly GCA_004025045.1. Classification (NCBI taxonomy): domain Eukaryota; kingdom Metazoa; phylum Chordata; class Mammalia; order Rodentia; family Cricetidae; genus Sigmodon; species Sigmodon hispidus. The sequence continues at coordinate 18,868 of PVIH01022107.1, read as the reverse complement.
TTAATTACTTAAACAGATCTATAACCCTAAAGGAAATTGAAGCTGCCATTAAAAGCCTCCCAAATAAAAAATGACCAGGGCCAGAGGGTTTCAGTACAGAATTCTACCAGACATTCAAAGAATTACTACCATTACTCCTCAAACTATTTCACACAGTAGAAACTGAAGGAATATTGCCAAATTCCTTTTATGAGGCCACAATTACCCTGATAACCAAGCCTCTCAAAGACACAACAAAGAAGGAGAATTACAGAACAATTTCCCTCATGAATATTGGTCCCATACATACTCAACATGATAATGTTGGTTGACAGAGCACTAAGAATTGAAACACATTGAGTGTTTTCTAGGACATCATTGACTGCAGTTTATAAACTACAGGGGACATCAGAATTGGAATTGGTTCAAATGATATATTTAGAAATAAACAGGAACAATCCTGAGTATTCACCAATCATTTTTAATTCTTCCCTAGAAGCCTGGAGCCTCACCACCAAAATTCTACAACTCCTGATGTTATCCTCAGAGCTCTGAGATGACACTTAGGATAAGACTTGGGCCTCCATATTTGTGATTGAAAAAAGTAACTTTTCTATATAGGTACTTAGCCTCAAATACTTTATTATATGAAAAAGAAAAAAACCAAGACTTACACAAGTAACATTCTTCGGAGGCATGATGCCCAAAATATAGATTTATAATAAAATTGAGAATAAAGGCTTTGGAAGTATCAGGCTAGAAGAGACTAACAAGCAGCCATTTCAGCCTTTGCCACTAGAATGGCCCTTGCTGTAGATCTTAATGGAAGGAACCTACAACAAGAACCAGGAAAATGCTGTGGCAATATAACTATCTGCTCTATCTAGGACAGCCTCTGAATCAAAGTACTGTACACTAAAGAGACTCAGGAAATAGTTCCCCATGACTACAATCCTAGTATGTGGGAAGATGAAATAGGATAATAAGGAGTTCAAGTATATCCTCTACTACATAGTAAATTCAAGTATGCTATAGAAGACCTTGACTCAAAATGTAGAAACAAACATAGAAAAAAATGAGAGAATTAATTTTGCCTAGCACTTGTTACTCCTGCTCTGAGCCCTGAGAACTCAGACCCTTTCCCAGACCTCTTCCTTGGCTATTATACTGCCTTGGTGATCCTCTGAGCTTCAGGTACAAAGGAGACAAAACAGGATGAAGGTTCCTGGCACATCAGGATGTTCCCTGAACCTTCAGCTTTAGGATCAGCTATAGTTACTAAAAATTCACCTGATGTCCCCATGAGTTAGAGCCCTTTAAAAGTTACAACTAGCAGACTTTGAATGTATTTTCACGATAAAGATGGAATACAGTAAACTCAACAATGGCCTTAAGAGATAGTAACTCTTTTTTTGTTGTTGTTGCTGTTTTCTTTCCTTTTTGTGAAAAAAAAAGTCATATATATTTTTTCTATCCATGTATCCTGTTGTTCAGGGTTCCTTCCCCCTCCTGCCCCTCCTAGTCACACACTCTTCTCTTCACCAGTTTATTTCCTCCCCAGCAGAGACAGAAGGTCCCAAGGTCCCAATGTGGCTTAGTTCAACAATCAATGTAGACAGATCTACTTTCCTCACCCCCATATCAAGACTGGGAGAGGTGTTCCTCTGGAGGAAAAGGGCTCCAAGATCCCACCATGGTGTTTCAGATCCCAATCTGTTCAATGGTAGGGTTTGCAGCTTGGATATGCTTAGCTTTTTTTGTTAAACTTGTCCACTAATGAGTAAGTACATTTCCTGTTTATATTTCTGAGTTTGTGAGGCCTTCCTCAGGAGGATATTCTCCAAATCCATCTATTTGCCTGCAAATTTCAGGGTATCATTTTTTCCTCATTATGTGTAGTGTTCCATTGTTTAAATGTACCATACTTTGTTAATCCATTCTTCAGTTGAGGGGCATATAGAACATAGTTGAGCTAATTCTTTGGAGTATGAATGTGCATCTTTAGGGTATATGCCCAGTAGTGGTATTGCTGGATACTTGAGGAGATTGATTCCCAGTTTTCTGAAAAATTGCCATACTGTATTCCAGAGTGGCTGAACCAGCTTACACTCCCATCAACAATGGAGAAGTGTTCTTCTTGCTCCGCAACCTCTGTACCATAGGCTATCATCTGTGTCTTTTATCTTAGTCATTTATGTATAGATTGCTTTTGGTAAAAATGCCATTTTTGTTTTGTTGATTATTTGTAATAGCAAAAACCTAGAAACAATCTCGATACTCCTCTACTGAAGAATGAATTAACAAACTGTGGTACATCTACACAGTGGAGTACTACTCAGCAGTAAGAAAAAAAAAATGATATCCTAAAATTTGCAGACAAATGGATGGATTTGGAGAATAACCTCCTGAATGAGGTATCACAAACCCATAAAGATAAGCAGGGATGTACACACACTCACTCACTAAAGTCAGTGGACTTTAAACAAAATCAAAGCACACCGAAGCAGCAAACCACAAACACTGAACAGCTTGGGATCTGAACCACCTTGGAGCCCATTTCCTCCGACGAACAACTGTCCCAGTCTTGATGTTGGGATTATGAAAGCAGACTTGCCTGAAGGGGATTCTGAACTAAGCCACCTTGGGACTTTTGGACCTCCTGCCCTTGCTGGGGAGGAGATGAGGAGATGGGGAGAAGAGAGAGTGACTGGGATATGTGGGAGGGAGATGGGAGTTTGAACAATAGAATACATGGATAAAAAATGAGACTTTAGTCAAAAATAAAATAAAAAAGAACTCCATGACAAAGGGTTCAATATCATTGTTCATGAAGGAATTACAAATTAAAAGAAAATTAGGATAAATAAAGAAAGAAATTCTACTTCAAGTAGTGTTATCTATGGACTCACCGTTGATGAGTCTCTCTCGAATTCTTAAAGATTGTATTAGTTGTATTTTCTGTACCATGTTCTCTTTGTACAACAGGTAGTAACTCCCTAGCCTATTTGCTAGCCTATAAGCAAATGACAAACATTTAAAAACTGCAGCCTAATGACATTTCAATTTTTCCCAAACTACAGTTCTATCATATCAAAATTCTATCTTTTTTATAAATGCACTATTTTGCCTTCATTTATTAGGACATTTTGTCATGAGTGTTTTAAAAGGTTGGGGAAAAGAATTGGAGGTGTTATTTCTCCTTTTCTTTATAAGTGGTTATGGAATACAGTTTATGGCTTCTGGAAACCATATTTAATATTTAATATTCATAACATATTTTATTTACACTTGAATACACATACTTCTTACACTTGTGAACTGAAACAGGCCTCACTAATAAATTATTAACCCAAACATTATTCTTTCCTCCATGTTGGCATTTTGTACAACTTATGTTACAGCATCCTCAATGTGAAAGCAATGAAATTTTTTAAAAAATTAGATGAATAAGGATTTTATGAAAATGTTTCCTGCTGGAGTCATAATAGTGAGACTCTGATTCTGTATGTAATCCTTAACTTGAGAACATCTTAAGGTTAATCTTTCTATTCAGACACACTAAACTGGTTTTATTTAAAGCTTCTATTTTCATTATTTTCCCTGAAATATTGAGTTGGATTATACCAGGATCTAAGTAGGGATTTCGGTGAGCAGTATGCCTCTGTAATATTTTCAAAAATTACATTTAATGGTGTATGTGACTTCCACCTTGTAAAGTCTTGCTACAGCATTTAATAAAATAAATTAGCAAAATTTGATGATGAATTTTGTCATTTTGGCATAAATTAATAGATTTATCTCAATTTTAAAATAAAAAATATATTATCAAGAAATCACATCAAAGTTTTTTCATTCAATAGCTTTTCTACTATGAAAAATATATTTTATCATTTCTATTTTTCTTTATTTATTTTGTATTTATCAAGAAAAACAGTAAAATGAATTTAAAATGCTGAAAAGTTAACAATAACTGTAAAGAAGATAAAAATCATAAGCATGATTTATCAAGGGTGATAATACAAATAAGACTGTTCCACATATATTTCCTTTGTGTTCAGCTTTCCCTCTAAATTTTTTTTTCCATCCCTGTATATCCTTATTCAAGGTCCCTTCCCCCTCCACCACATCAGGTCATTTTTCTTCTCATCAACTCCCCATCCCCTCCCTGGGCAGGGAGCAGACAGTCCTATGTTCCCACTGACCCAATAATGCTTGGATCAGTCTCCACTCCTGGCAAATCCAGTTTTGTTCCCCCCTCCCTCAAGATTGAGTCAGGTGCTCCTATTTTATCATTTCTTTACATTGGGAATTAGACAATATTTCATTGATTTAAAAGACATGATCTTTTGAAGTGTATGAAACACTGAAAAGATTATTAATTTGACTGCATAGAAATATTTTACAGGCATCATATATTTTAAGTGAATATGAATTAGAAGATACTTTAAAATACTATCTTTTCTCTCCTTTACAATTTTAATTAAAAATATTTCTGGATTGACACGTTTGTTAGAATATATAAAGAATACTATATTATTTTGTGTACATGATAAACATCAATAGAATACACAATTATTCTGTCACTGGAATTTTTTCTGTATACTTTATTATTATTATTATTATTATTATTAACAAAGAAGTCAGGCTTTCTATCCCTGTATATCATTATTCAAGGTCCCTTCCCCCTCCCGACACATCAGGTCATTTTTTTCTTCTCCACAACTCCCTATCCCCTCACTGGGCAGGGAGCAGACAGTCCCATGGTCCCACTGACCCAATATTGCTTAGTTCAGTCTCCAATGATGGCAGATCCAGTTTTGTCCCCCCTCCCTCAAGAGTGAATTAGGTGTTCCTTTAGGTGGAGTGGGACCCGAAGGGTCAGTCCAGGGTGTTTCTAATCCCAAGCTGTTCATTGGTTGTGGTTTGCAGCTTGGGCATGCTTGGCTTTTTTCTTGTTCGTTTGTTTAGATACCACTAATGAGTGAGTACCTCCCCTGATTATCTTTCTGAATTTGTATCACTGGAATTTAATTGACCTTAAAACATTTAATAACAGTCACTATTTGAGATATAAACACATTAATAAAATGATGTCCATACATTAAATTTAATACTGGGGACAAGGTTATATTACATACATTATGGAAAAAAAACACACATTTTAGAATAATCTATGTAAAATTTATATTTGTTTTGCTTATTTTAATTACATTTTAACTCTTTAAGATGTTTTTAGAAAGTTATTTCCTCCAGATGGAGCACTTCTTTTCAACTTTATACCATCATGTACATATTTTTATTCAAATTTAATGATAAATCTTGTTTACTAGGAGTTCCTCTTGCTATAAGTCAAAGTCATTATCTTCAAATTTATGAAAAAAACAGCTTAGGCATGGTCATAAATATATGAGGTTATTTTTACTAATACTGTTAGTATAATATTTGACAAAATTTTATATTTGATTCAACTAGTTTTTATCTAATTATTTCAGCAGGATCATTACTATGAAGTATCCTAAGATCATATTTATACATTCCCAATTTTCATGTGTTTTCCTTATATCATATATACATAAAATATATATGATATTTGTAGAATCGTTTGAACTTTCTTCAATCTATATTGTTTCACAATAATTAGTCTTTGATTATAATGCTTTTACATTTTACACACTTGCCAATCTCTCAACAATTACTAATTTTTCAAAAACATCAATTTAAAAGTCAATGTCATATACATATTTATGTATTTTTTCTCTGAATTTATTTTGCTATATATCTCTATTCTTTTTCTGTTTCTGATCACACCTTAATCCACTAAAACATGACTAGGATTAAGGGCTTGGCTATGGCAGCTGACTTTAACCACTTCCTTGATTTATGACGGCTTAGCTTCATGGTAGAGTTGTTGTTGAGAGAAACCATGTTTACCATTCGTACTCTGGGTATCTTAAGGGTCCACATTGTCACCAAGTAGAGCACCACAACCCACTGCTCATAAACAACATTTAAGTGTTTGGCAGCAGAGCATCTTAGAAGAACCTCAAGGTTTTCCATGCTAAGGCTGAGTTAGGAAGCCACTCTTAAATGAGCTGCATCTTTACTTGATCCCAGCCAACAGGGGCCACCTCAAATAAGTGTTGGCACCAAGAAGCCATCTTGTGCTTTTTCTCTGTAAGAAGAGAAACCTTATATCTAACATATGTAGATTGTGCTCACACCAAGGCTCTTACCAGACTTTAGGAACAGGTCTTATTGTATCTTAAGCTTCACTTAACAAATGCCCCATTCTGTAACTCAAGTCTGACTGTCACTCTCTACCATGGCCCACTTGATTGACACAACTAAAAAAATGTTTTTGACTCTGTTTCTGTGTTAAGAACCCTTTTTAAAGGGAGAAGAAAGATATGAATATCTGAATAGAGGAAGCCAGAGTGAGGTTGAAAAGAGAACAGGTGATAGAGAAACCTCCAAGAATTCACAGGTTATCCCTGCCTAGCTCCACATCCAATAGTGAAGAGGGATGCCCAAGCAGGACTTCTTGTATAATCAACTGAATAACTACCCTAAGTGTCATCACAGAACCTATATAAAAAAATGAATGTGGGTGAAGTAAAAATCCATGGTTGAGCACTGAGCCAAGATCCTACTCCAGCTGAAAGCAGGACAGGAGAGTCTATATGGGCAAGGGATAGGGATTATGAGGAGGAGACCCACAGAGATGGCTGGATGGTGCTCTGGGGAGCTCATTTAATCAAAACAGCTACTGAGGAAACATCAGGAAGAGTAGCTAAGCGCTCGAAGGGTAGATGACTGTCCATTGGCAGTGTGGGCAACCATGAGGGGTGAGATCAAATTGTGTTTCTCTGCATGGGATGTTACCTTGGATCAAGTCTTTAGAAAATCACCTAACCCAGTCTTGGTATTGGAATGAGGAAATCAGATCTTCCTGGAATGGATGAGCCATGCTGAACTGACCCACCTTGGCACATTTTGACCTTCTTGGGGAAGAGATCAGGGATGGGATGTGAGGAGTCTGAAGATAGACTGAAAGGAATTGAGAGTAGGAAATGGGGGATGAGCAAGGGGATACATGGATACATTTTCAGATAATAATAAGGAGAACCCTTTTTATTCTTTCTCAGGTTTTAGGTGGATATACATAAACTATGTTCAGTACCATTTGTAGTCAGAAGTTTTTTAGTTTCACCCAGGCAGTCTCAAAGCAATTTACTTTCAAATAAACATACAGAGACTTATATTAATTGCAAGCTGTTTTCTATATGGCTCAGGCATATTACTTTCTGTCATTTACACTTAAAATGACATGATTCTTATCCATCCTTAGCCATGTGGCTTGGTAGCTTCTCTCAGAGCTGCATTCTTGTCTTCCTTCTTCTGAATCACCTGGAGTTTTTCACTCATTCTTCTACTTTCTAGAATTCTCCTATTCTATTCTGGTTGGCTGCCTCTACTTTTTGTCTAGCTTCTTGACCAATATTAGAGTGCTGAATATTGACAATGTTCAAAAGCATAGTAACACAACAGGACATGTTTCTAAACATACTTCAGTATGATTAAGAGGCTTGAATATGTCTTCTGTAATCTCTTCTCTTCTCTTTCACTTTCCAGAATATTCCTTGTCTTGTTGCCCTGCCTATACTTTCTATCTACCTATCTCTTGGACGCTTAGAGTTTTATTAAACCAATATGTCCAGTGACAATTATTTACAGTATACAAAAGCATAGTCCCAAAGCACACCAGTGTGTCACCTTAGTCTTTGCCAAGATAATAATAACCTGCAACCAAGTAATCAACTAAATATATTTTTATAAGTGTTGCCTTGGTCATAGTTTCCATCCATAGTAATAAAGCAGTGCCTAACAGAGAATTTAGTAACAAAGTGAGGTATAATACTGTGACAAGTCTGGCCATGTTACTTCTTAGCAGAATGTACTTTGTGATTTTGGGTTAGAAAAGCTGTTGAATCTTAAAACACGACTCTTGGGTCATATTAATGAGAACATAGACAAGTGGTGTGGAAGGAATTGTGAACTATGTATGTGTGGGTGCAACTCAAAAGATATAAGAGGAGGAAGAAGGTATTACTGAGAAGACTAGACATAATTACAATGATGTTGTTGTAAAGAATATAGGTATTTTTTGTCCTTGTCCCAAAAAATTGGCCTGAGAAAAAATTTGAAGAGTTGTTTTTAAATACTAGAAGAATGATGCTCAAAGAATATTTCTCTTTCCTAAAATCATATGGTGTTCATAGTTGTACAAAGGATACTTACTTCATTTGAGGTGTAATTAAACCTGATTATTGTTTTTGTTTAGAAATTAAGCATGTAAAAGAAATATTATTTTATAAGAAGTTGTTAGGGTTTGGAATTATAAAAAGAAATATGGAGATGATCTTTCATATCTTCTTTTAGAGCTTCGATGATCATCGAAAAGGAATTTTTGGTGTTGCTTCCTTCTGTTTCCTCTTCATTGCTCAGTTAAGATCTTGTATTTGTAAGATTGCCACTCTCTTCTGCAGTTACCATGTTGTCCTTTGTATTATTATGTAATTTTTTGCACTGATGTTTGCCCATGGCTTCAGTGGTTCACGATTAGATGGCTCCTGGTCAGTTGTGGTACTCAGGTTTGTGTGCCTCCTGTCACCTCTTTGGTCAGGGTCTGAGTCTGTCCTTCAGAGACCCCTGCAGTTGTTGGCACGCTCAGTTCGAGGTGGCGGTGGGTAGCCGTGCAAACTCCCTCAGCCGGAGCTGTGGGTATGGTGACTGGGAGCGATTATCCGCCCCTGCTCCAGAGTGTGCTGGGACTCTGCAGACAGCACTGGTCCGAGAGTGGAAACGGAAGCTATGGGCTGGAGATGATCTTTAATATGGATCATTTGAATTGGAAAGATATATCTTTAATCTGGATCACTCATTATCATTGCAGCATATATAAAGAGCACCGAAGACAGAAAGTTTTGGTTTTTTGCTTGCTTGCCTTAGCTCTCAATTCACTATTAGAGAGAGCCTACTTCTTCAGAATTCTGACAGTTACTGAAGACCAGTTGAGATGTTCAACCTTATAGATGGAAAAACTCTTAGATTCCTTAATTAGTCTAATGTAAAACAGCCAGTGTTGGACTAGCTGGATTCCAGCCTATAAATCACTCTTATAAATCAGTGTGTGTACATATATGTGGGTGTGGTAGACATTCATATATATGTAAAAATTTGGAATATGTGTGATATATCTATATGTGGAACACTTGCCATTTATCTGAAATTTAAATAATGAACTTGATCAGCAAACTCAAATTTAAGAATATATGCTTATTTTAGCTTTTATTATTCTTCTTTGATTTCAATTTAAAAGTTTGTTATTTTCTGTACATCTGTCTTAAATTTTTATTTGTTTGTTTACAAAATCAAGTATGAAACTCTTATTGAATTCTTCTCTTTCCCAACAAATATAAGAAAGCACATAGTTTGTGTTTTGAAAGATACAATTTTCTGAAAATTTGTGGTAACTAGATGTCATTGCATACAAGCGCTCAAGCCTAGAATATAGTTAAATGGCACAGTGCCTCACTTTTGCATTGATGGCCTCCAGCAGGGGTATGGGGATGAAAGACTTGTTCTCTTTAAGGGTCTGGCCACAGGGAGTTTAGTTATGCTCTGGTAAGTAAATGAGCAGCATGAATGGGTGTTTTTGTTGTTGTTGTTGTTATTTTTTTGGGGGGGAGATCATAAGAATGGGTATAAATCTGACAGGCCTGATAATTGAGTTTGATGGGGTATATGATGTAAAATAATTAATATATAAATAAAAAGTGAGAAAATTTAAAAAATATATAGTGAAGTGAAGTGGGCATTTTAATAGAAAAATGGATTTCATTGGCAAGGATATACTTCTGTTATTATCCAATATTCAAAAGAAGAAAACATAAGTGAATTTATGTTTAAAAATATGGGATGATGAAAAATAGTCTAAAAATAAATATCAGCATGACTATATCAGAGAGTTAAAAACATAATTATGAGAGAAGCAGGTGGTTTAATAAGACTTGAAAATTGAATTCTATGTGGAAGAAATGACAAATGAGTCTGCACAATAAAGACTCATTAGAATTTGAAAAAATATCACAATGTCCACAGTTAATATAAAAGTAAGTGGTAAATTATGAGTGTGCATTTTAAGAAAAATAATTAGACATGTATTTTGAGAAAAGGTAATTAAACATGTAGGCTAACCAGAGTCTCTTGGTTGCACCTGATTAAATACACACATCTAATTTTATTCTTCTAGCTTTTGTAAATTTAATATGTGTTTTAATGAAAATACAGTGCTGGATCTTGGGCGACTCTATCAGCAAAAGTATTGTTTCACAAGTTGGGAACTTGACTGCTAACACCCAATAGCCACTTAAATAGTTGAGGATGGTGGCCTGTACAGGTGATTCAAGGGTTGGAGAACTGGAGACAGGCTGAGCATTGCCCTGTCTTCTAACATAATTGTTATACTCCAGGAAAAATGAGAGACACTGTCTCAAAATTTAATATAGAAATCTACTAAAAAAGACATCTAACAAACTTTGGCCTGCTCAGATTCTACACATACTCATACTTACACACACACACACACACACACACACACACACACACACACACACATATACATACACAACCACAAAGGAGGTGGGAAAGGGTATAAAAATACCAAGGTTGATTTAAAAATCATAGGAAAATATGTTTTAATGTGTACTTAAAATTTATATTACATTTAAACTTGCATTTATACATATATACTTGCACATGTAAAAATAATTTAAATAAAATTATATCACTTTGAAGTGATAACTTTCCCTTCATTAACTTTAGATTATCTATAAAAAGATGAGTTATGAGTATAAAAATTTTGTCTGGCAATTGTCGGTCGCAATATTCCAGTACACTCTAAAAATCTAACATAGGGGGGCTGGAGAGATGGCTCAGTGGTTAAGAGCACCGTCTGCTCTTCCAGAGGACCCGGGTTCGATTCCCAGCACCCACATGGCAGCTAACAACTGTCTGTAGCTCCAGTTCCAGGCAAACACCAAGGCAAATAAATAAATAAAAGTGTTTAAAAAAAAAAAAAACCTTCACAAAGTTAAAAAAAAAAATCTAACATAGATAACTGACATTGCTCTTGGCCAGCTCCAAAACTTTGGAGATATGACCCTATTCTCTGAATACTTAGGGTATAGGAATTGAAAAACATCAAGCTGAATGTGACAAGATATGTCCTCATTGTATCTATAGTATTAGAAGGTGCTATTCCAGCTACCACTATTGAGAAGAAATCTGTAGTTCTTCCCATCTCTACAGCCTGAGACTGTCAACAATGATCAGACTTGTAAAATTGTTACAGTGAAGAAATAGTAAAACCTTTATCCTGCATGTAAACAACTATTTTCTATTTGGCTGTAATGCTGACTCAATAGAAGGAAACCCTTGCCTGGTACTATAAACCTAGACAAATATATATGAATGGAGTTGGGAAGAAACACTACTGGTAGTTCTTAAGCAAATTTAATTTTAGACATTTTATAAATTATTTTTCTTATACTCACATTGAAAGTATAGCTATTGCCTCATCAAAGAAGCTTCTTTTAGGACAAAAAATAAAGATAATTTCAGAGATCGACCATGCATAAAAATGCAGAAAATCAGTGACCTAGCCATATCTGATAATCTGCAAAGCAACTCAAGCAAACAGATGAAAGCTTTTGAAAGATATCATTTTAAGAGACAAAAAAACAGGCCTCTGATGTAAAATATTTATATATGTTATGGTGAAGCTGAAACAATAAACTTTAAACAATAATGGTTTCTTGAAAAAGACCAACATAATAATAGTACAGGTCAATGCAGGTGAAAAGTTTCAGAGGTGCAGTCCCTAAGTTTATATCTAAATAGAATCAATGTCTATTGAGAGAGAAGGAAGGCATTTCCATTACTGATGATCTACCACATAATTTCCCAAATCAAAGTGGTCAACCTGTGACATATGTTTATCTGATCAAATCTAAGTAGACTAAGTAGGTGGAAAACCTATGTGTGTATGTATGTTTGTACTTGTATATATTCAGCAGTAATAATTAATAACACTATAATGGTGTTTATTTGAAAAATTCAATTGTTAGTCTTTATTCAACTAAAGACAGAAGAGATACCCTGAGCAAGAAGTTTGAAATTTTCTGAGAGCTAAAGAAAGCAAAGAATTCTCCTGGCATTTCCAGGTTGTAAGGTAGATAGCAAACATAAGGGTCAACAAAATTATATTTAGGAGAAAACTGAAATACTTGTTAGGTGATATCATTCTCTAATTTTATATCATGTAGTGATATTCATTCCATTGTTTTATACACTTAGAAAATATCCACTGTCATACACTGCACTCCTGTACAAGATGTTATTTTAGAAATTCAATGTTGTTTCATTGTTTTTCTATAACAGATTTAGAACTTCCGTTTTTAGTATAATGACTGTAAAATAAAAGGATAGTTTTAGTGATAGCAATCAAAATATCCTTTGCCTATAAAACAGTCACATAGAAAAAATTAAAACAATACATTTACAAGAGTAGCATAAAAATGTTTTAAAATACTTTAATGCTAATTTAATTTTCAGAATTATAGTTAGTATAGTCTTCTGCTGTTTATGTTATCTCAACCTCATTCATTCTACACAATGACATTGTTACATATTGTTTTCTTTTCACTCTATTTTATTTTACTTTTTTAGAAAATAAAGTCCTATGTTGGAGAGGTTGTGGAGCAAGGGGAACACTCCTCCATTGTTGGTGGGAATGTAACCTTTTTAAGCCACTCTGGAATGCAGTATGGCGATTTCTCAGGAAAATGAGAATTAATCTCCCTAGGGATCCAGCAATACCACTACTGGGCATATACCCTAAAGATGCACAGTCACACTCCAAAAGCATTAGCTCAACTATGTTAATAGCAGAATTATTTGAATAGAAAGAACCTGGAAACAACCTAGATGCCCCTCAACTGAAGAATGGATTAGCAAACTGTGGTACATCTACACAATGAAGTGCTACTCAGCAGTAAGAAAAAATGATATCCTAAAATTTGCAGACAAATGGATGGATTTGGAGAATATCCTCCTGAGCAAAGTCTCACAAACCCAGAAAGATAAGCAGGAATGTACTCACTCATGAATGGACTCTAAACAAAACTGCAAAAAACAAAGCATTCCCAAGCTGCAAACCACAACCACTGAACAGCTTGGGATTGAATCACCTTGGTTCAGCACCTTAGAGCCCATTCCCCCCAGAGAGACACCTGACTTAGTCTTGATGTTAGGATGAGGAAAACAGATCTGCTTGGAGTTGATGCTGAATAAAGCCACCTTGGGACCTTTGGACCTCCTGTCCTTGCTGGGTAGGAGATAAGGAGAAGGGGAGAAAAGAAAATGACAGGGAGAGGCATGAGGAGGAAGGGAGTTTGAACAAGGGGATACATGGATAAAAAATGAGACTTTATAAAAAAGAAAAATGAAAATAAGATCCTTTTTTCATAAATAAGAAAGATAATATAAAACAAAAATACTGTGATACTGTCCTATGTGTGTTCCCAAAATTAAAGATAGTTTTATGATATCAGGTTTTGCCCTGTGCAGATATTTAAAAGAAAAGGAGAGAGAGTAAAATAAAAATAAAATTCCTTGAAAGTAGGGCTGGTCTACCTGCTGGAATGAAGTGTTTAAAAACAAATTTACAAAAAAATAAAATTCACTTGTGACTATAAAAAAAAATTACAAAATTAACCTTACACATAAAATCACTGGCAAATGTCATAGAACCCACAGTTTCATGTAAGAAGTAGGAAGAGAGAGACTGCTCTTGTAAGTGAAATGAAGTTAGGAAATATGGAAATATAAGAGATAAAGTGGGAAATAGAAAAGGAATGGTTTCTACCACTTTCTTGTGATAAACTACAGGAAAAAAATATTAGTTTTGTGTTTGTATATTTGATTATATATATAAATACACATTACATGAATTTAGTAATTGTTCTTATAAATAGATACAAAATAATTGTGCATATCTTATATCATTCCACATCATAAAAGAGCACCTTTTATGAACTGAATACCAAACACAAAGGTCAGACCATTAAGACTTACGAAATAGCATTTCTTTTGTATTTTCCAATGTATAAGTCTGTGAGAAAGGTATTTCTTTAAAATGCATTTCCAAGGCTTAATAATAATTAATTAAACACTACCAAACTTATTGTTTAACTTAAATATATTAGAGATATTTAATTAGATATATTTATTTGACAAGAAAAATGTAAATATAAAAATACATATCTATAAATTGAGAAAAGTCGTTTTTTGTTAAGATACCTTTAGACCTATGCTTACTGTGTAATTATTCACACTCATTCAATGTAGAATCTCCAGTAGTGAACAGAAAAGGCTCATGGATAAAGAAAATTTGCCATATGCATTAAATTATGAATCTGCAGCCATATAGAAGCATATGGTTATGCCTTGTAAAAGAAAAAAGAAAAAGGATACCATCATATGAAGAGAAACAAGCAAGTCATAGAGGATAAGTATCTCATTACTGCCATATATGAATATAAAAAAAGAAAAAGAACAAGAGAAGAAGCAAAATGTGACCATAAGGGACATGGAAGTAGGAAGCAGAAGGGGACAAGAATAGGAAAGTGTTAATGGAGGCAGTATATAAAGTAAGATTTTACTGTTTCCATAAAGAAAATTTCCACAAAATGGAAAGTGTTAACATCTTAGAATTCATCTTGATAGAGTGAAAAAACTATTAGAACCTTTAAGTGTGTCCTGTGGGATTTTTTAGATAACCATGGGCTTAAATAATTCAGTATACATAATAATTTTTTTATATCTTCATATCACTTCCATGAACTGTCAAAAGGTTTGTCAGTAAGGAGCACCCACATGAAGATTTTCTGCATGGTCATAAATTATATAACTAGAGGGCAAGTAACAATAGACCACTATCTCTAAGACCTTTTTAAAAAATAAGATTTTATTTTTTTAGATGAATCTCAAATATTTGTACACTTACAGTAGCTTCACTCATTCATTGGCCCAGTAATTCATTTTCTGAATCACTTCCACATGTTTATTTTAACATTTGCTTCATTTTGACTATACAAATTTCTATTCTTTAGATTGGATTTTGTCACTAATAATAATTAGAACGTAGTGTTATTTTGCCACCCTTTAAATAAGACTTAAAATTCTAATACTTTTACCCAGTTTTGTCTTTATTTGGACATATTTCCTCCATTACCTCAACCTGTCTATACTTTCTGTTATCTTTCCTAAACATCATTTTTAATCTAATCTTTAAATACTCAAATTTGGAGCCCCTACTTTTACATTTTGTAATTTTCTCACCAGTTTCTGTTTTATTTACTTTCATATCAATTTAAAATTGAGTATATTTCTGTGTGTTGATGTTGACCACACCATGCATTATATTTTCTTTCAGTAGAAATTAAGAGACATGGTTAAAGACTTTCCTCTTTTTGATTGATTTCACGTATAACAGGGTCTGGCAGAGAGTCACTAGTTAATAAATATTTGATGTTGTTGCTAACTTTGTTAACAAGAAAATCAGTCATACTAAACCATAAATCTAGGCAATGTAGTATATAAAGTGTAAATACACCTCTTTTTTTCTGTGGGGAAACAGACTCTCACAGGTACAATTTGTCAACTCACCATGTAAACAATGATTGAAATATAGGTAAAATAGTAATAAAGTCAATTCATTGTAAATACAAAATATCTAATAAATGTCCATAAATCCTGAAATCAAAAGAGTCAAGTATGGCTTAAAAAATAATATTTAAAGAAGGAAGTTTATGATATGAAAGAAATCTGGATTAGAATGACCTTCTCACACTAAAGAAGTAGCCCTAGCATTATGGTTCAACTTCAAAAACAAGAACAGCAACATAAACAAATACCCACAGGCCAGCATCATTTTCTAAAGAGAAAACCTAAACTGAGAAAATATTCTCATGAGATTGACCTGTGACCAAGCCTGTTATCATTGTCTTGATCAATGATTGATATGGCAGGTCCCAACTCACTCTCATCAGTGCCATGATAATTCAGGTGGCCCTGTGCTGCTTAGAAAAGCAGACTGACCAAAGCTAGAAGCCACACGATCTCTTGACATCTCCCTCAGGTACAACTTACTGATACCTGTCCTAACTTTTCATCAGTAATTGAGTATGAATTAGGAAGTGTAACTTGAGATACCTCTTATTTCCAGGTTTCTTTGTCCATGGAGTTTCATGACATTGTTAGAATACCTAACTAAAACATCTAGGGATACAGGTCTTTAAAAAGTTTTGGAAGTATCATAACTAATGATTTTTCAAGTGTCTCACTAAATGTACCTAAAGTATACAAGCAAAAGTATAAAAAGAATGTATTTACACAACAACAAATATGATACCAAATGTTGATATGTAGATAGATATACATAGATATAAATATATAGATACAGATATATGTAAGTAGAGGTGATAGTTAGATGATGAACATTCTGTTGAGTGGTTAAACACATAAAGTAAATTGAGTGCTCAGATAGTATCTAAGCATAAAGATGAAAAATATCTTTCCAGTATAAATTTTAGCTGTAAATGCATATTTCCAAAAACTTTGATGTCTAGCACAATTGGTTATTAGCTTTTTTTCAATAATTCTAATTTCTTTAAAATATCTAAACAACAATTATAAATGCTAATTCTTCTTCAAGGGTAAGGTAATTTAGAAAAAAAATTCTTTTTTTATTACAAAAATTGATTGTTTTTTTCTTCTTTATTTATTTTGTATTTATCAAGAAAAACAGTAAAATGAATTTAAAATGTTGATAAGTTAACAATAACTATAAAGAAGATAAAAATCATAAGCATGACTGATCAAGGGTGATAATGCAAATAAGATTGCTACACATATATTTACTTTGTGTTCAGCTTTCCCTCTGAATTTTTTTTTCCGTCCCTGTATATACTTATTCAAGATCCCTTCCCCCTCCAGCCACATCAAGTCATTTTTTCTTCTCCACAACTCCCCATCCCCTCCCTGGGCAGGGAGTAGACAGTCCTATGGTCCCAATGACCCAATAATGGTTAGTTTAGTCTCCAATCCTGGCAAATCCAGTTTTGTCACCCCTCCCTCAAGAATGAGTCAGGTGTTCCTATAGTTGGAGTGGGATCCGAAGGGTTAGTCCAGGGTGTTTCTGATCCCAAGCTATTCGGTGGTTGTGCTTTGCAGCTTGGGAATGCTTGGCTTATTTTCTTGTTTGTTTGTTTAGAGACCACTAATGAGTGAGTACATCCCCTGCTTATCTTTCTGAGTTTGTGGTACCTTGCTCAGGAGGATATTCTCCAAATCCATCAATTTGCCTGCGAATTTTAGGATATCATTTTTTTCTTACTGCTGAGTAGTATTCCATTGTGTAGATGTACCACAGTTTGTTAATCCATTCTTCAGTTGAGGGACATTTAGGTTGTTTCCAGGTTCTTGCTATTACAAATAATGCTGCTATGAACATAGTTGAGCTAATACCTTTGGAGTGCAACTGTGCTTCTTTAAGGTATACACCCAGAAGTGGTATTGCTGGGTCCTTGGGGAGATTGATTCTTAATTTTCTGAGAAACCTCCATATTGCATTCCAAAGTGGCTGAACAAGATTACACTCCCACAAACAATGGAGGAGTGATCCCCTTGCTCTGCATCCTCTCCAACATAGGCTGTCATCTGTGCCTTTTATCTTAGCCAATCTAACAGGTGTTAGGTGGTATCTCAAAGTTGTTTTGATTTGCATTTCTCTGATGGCTAAAGATGAAGAGCACTTTTTCAGATGCCTTTCAGCCATTCCTAATTCCTCTGCTGAGAATTCCCTTTTTAGATCCGTACCCAATTTTTGATAGGGTTATTCAAGGTTTTTGGCTCTAAATTCTTGAGTTCTTTATATACCTTAGAGATCAGTCCTCTATTACTTGTAGGTTTGGGGAAAATCTTTTCCCCTTCTGTAGGCTGTCGTGTTTTCCTATTGACAGTGTCCTTGGCTTTGCAGAAGCTTCCTAGCTTCAGGAGATCCCACTTATTGATTGTTGGTCTTAGTGTATATGCCACTTGTGTTATATTTAGGAAGTGGTTGCCTGGGCCAATTCGTAGAAGTGTATTTCCCACTTTCTTTTCTATCAAGTTTAAAGTGGCTGGGTTTATGCTGAGGTCTTTGATCCACTTGGATTTGAGTTTT
This sequence comes from Sigmodon hispidus, assembly GCA_004025045.1. Classification (NCBI taxonomy): domain Eukaryota; kingdom Metazoa; phylum Chordata; class Mammalia; order Rodentia; family Cricetidae; genus Sigmodon; species Sigmodon hispidus. Next base: position 543 of record PVIH01022107.1, on the reverse strand, counting down.
GTGCAGGGTGACAGGCTTGGATCTATTTGCATTTTTCTGCAAACTTCCATCCAGCTATACCAACACTACTTGTTAAATATACTATTTTTTTTTCCATTGAATGTTTTGGGCCTCTTTGTCAAAAATCAGGTGTTCATAGGTTTTTGGGTTAATGTCTGGATCTTCACTTCTATTCCATTGGTCCACAAGTCTGTTTTTATGCCAGTACCAGGCTGTTTTTATTACTGTAGCTCTATAGTATAGCTTGAAGTCAGGGATGGTGATACCTCCTGAGGTTCTTTTGTTGAGTAAAATTGTTTTGGCAATCCTGGCTTTCCTGTTATTCCAAATGTAATTGAGTATTGTTCTTTTTTTTTTTTTCTTCCTTCTTTATTTTGTATTTATCAAAAAAAAAACACAGTAAAAAGAATTTAAAATGTGGAAGAGTTAACAATAACTATACAGAGGATAAGAATGATAGGCATGGCTTATCAAGGGAAGAAATACAAATAAGATTGCTACACCTATATTTTCTTTGTGTTCATCTTTCCCTCTGAATTTTTT
>PVIH01022106.1:0-28019 GCA_004025045.1 Sigmodon hispidus | reverse complement strand
CCGAGTGAGTGAGGATACTCAAGGCCTGTCAGTGACCGAGTGAGTGAGGATACTCAAGGCCTGTCAGTGACCGAGTGAGTGAGGATACTCAAGGCCTGTCAGTGACCGAGTGAGTGAGGATACTCAAGGCCTGTCAGTGACTCAGTGAGTGAGGATACTCAAGGCCTGTCGGTGACTGAGTGAGTGAGGATACTCAAGGCCTGTCAGTGACTCAGTGAGTGAGGATACTCAAGGCCTGTCAGTGACTCAGTGAGTGAGGATACTCAAGGCCTGTCGGTGACTGAGTGAGTGAGGATACTCAAGGCCTGTCAGTGACTCAGTGAGTGAGGATACTCAAGGCCTGTCAGTGACTGAGTGAGTGAGGATACTCAAGGCCTGTCAGTGACTGAGTGAGTGAGGATACTCAAGGCCTGTCAGTGACTGAGTGAGTGAGGATACTCAAGTGCCTGTTGGTGACTCAGTGAGTGAGTATACTCAAGGACTGTCGGTAAGTGAGTAAATAAGGATACTCAAGTGCCTGTCCATGAGTGAGTGGGTGAGAATACTCAAGTGCCTTTTAGTGAGTGAGTGAATGAGTGAGTGAGGGCACCTAAGTGTCTATTGGTGACTCTTTTGTTGACTTTGGGGGTGCTATTTCTTATACTGGGTCACCTTGTCCAGTCTTAATATGATGGAAGATGTTTACTCTTGCTGCAGCTTGATATGTAATATTTGGTTGGTAACCATGGAAGGCTTGCCCTTTTCTGAATGAAATGGAGGAAAAGTGGACAGGAGAACAGGGAAGGGAGGGGAGGGAAAGGAAAGTGTGGTTGGGATTTAAAATTTTATAAAGAAAGTTTACTTGAGAACATGGTTTTGCCTTACTGCACAAGCACCCAAAATTAGTTCAGGCTGGTTCTGGATCCTTACAGCGTCAGGTCAGGATGTATTAAGAATGTCTGAATGTAAACAGTACAAGTTTGCTGGTCATCAGTAGGAGGAGCTTATCCTGACATAGGTATGTATGCAGCTCAATAAAGGTTGGAGTCTAAGATGACTAGGTGAATTATTTGAAGAGTGCATGCAGGTAAAGAGCTGGGTGGCCAAGTACATTCCTAGAAGTGGATATGCATAACCCACACAGAACATAGCCCCAGGTTACTAAACTCTCCCCAGTGCTTGCCTGCATCACTTTCATAGATAATGATCCCTAATAATTACCTTCTAATTCAAAGTTTACCAGTGTCTACTTTCAGAGAATACAACCTGCAACAAGACAATGTTCAATGTTTCACATCATCCGATGCTGACCAGGCATTGAATAACACTGAACTTCCATGTTTATACAACCTTGGGTTTTTCTTGCCTTTTGTTCATATATTCATAACATTTGAATGTTTCCAATGAGGTAGGCACTGTGCATCGTGGAAGATACTTGAAAACTTCTGGAATGCAGACCCAGAACCAGAAGTGAAGTAGCCATATTGCAGTCATGAAAATGAAAACAAAGAATGCTGGAACACAGAGGTGTAAAAGGATTTTACAGAGCTGCTAGACTGCCTCGCATGGGCCTTCCTTGGGCTTTCAGTTTAGAGGAGCCAAGAGGTGAGTGGCCACTCTATAATTACCCCTCTTTAGTCAATAGGCTTCAATTGCTGTCTGCTACCAAAAGCAAAGACCTTTTAAAGTATATTTTTGAAATTTCAGGTATTATATATTCATTAATTTGCTGTGCTCTAGAGTTCTAGACACAGAAGGTATTTGGGGCAACGTTTATGTAGTCAGTCTGGTTGGGAGGTTGGCTCCCCAAGCACAGCCAGACTGGGAGGCTCCAGGAAGCTTCCCACAGACTGCACTTAACCTATCTCCTCATCAATGCCTTCCTCTTAGCTATGTTTTCTATTAACTTATTGATTTGCCTGCCTGTTTAACAAGTATTCATGTCATACTAGTTATGTAAGAGCATATAGCCAGATACCAGGGAAAACAAGGCACGGCTATGTACCTCAGGAAAAGAATTTAGACAGACAGATGTGCAAAGCCCCATGAAGAATCTCAAACCAAGTACAGCCACCAGGAAAATGGCTCAGCCAGGGAAAGTACAAGCTACCAAACTAGAACACTGAGTGGGATCCTCAGGACCAGCAAGCATGATAGAGAAGAGAACCAATTCCCAAAAGTTGTCCTCTGACTTCCAAATGTGACTGTGGCACATGTATGTGCATATGCACACACTCACATACTCATGTACAAATTAAAAATAAATAAAATTAAAAACACAAATTGTCTAATAGAAGTAAACACAGGCTGTTTTGGGGAAATCCAGAAGACAATTAAATTAAGCATTAAAAAAGGAGTCCAAGAACTGTCTCTCTGAGAAGGCAATCTCTGGGTATCTTCAACAGTCAGCACACCTCACCTGTTCATTGTAACTGTGGTTCAAATCCTGGTCCATCACCTGCCAGTTGGGCACCTGCAAGAGCTTGTTAGTAGATATCCCTGCAGTCTACCTTTCTCCTCTGGCAATCAGAGTAAGCTTCTGAAAGTGTCCTGACTATGTCATCCCTCCAATGGCTTGAAATGCCAAGTCTTTGGCAGGAGCCATGTGTCAAGGCCTGAGAATCGCATAACAGTTCTTCTTGTAGCAATATCCTAGAGACCCTGATGACCCACTTGGTAAAGACCTGTGGATAATTCGCTGCATAATTCTGAGCATGACCCTGAGAGCATATATGCTTCATGCTTTCACTATGCTAGCCACACTGTTGGCCTGAATGTATGATAGTAAGCCATGAAATTTAATATTAAATTTTTGGATAACTATTCTGGAAAGAATGATTTTAACCACTAAAGTCTTTGAGAAATGTTATTAAATAGATGATATTTAGTTAATGGGAACAGTCGAGGAACAAGGACTGAAGTACAATTATAGAAGCCCACTATTCCCTCATTTCTAATAACTGAACAATACTCCAAGAAATTAAGGAAGAAGAACATTAGAACAAGGGATAAACTGTGCCAGTTATTAAGAGTAAGTTTCCAAGTTATGTTGCCTATAGGATAAATGGGAGAAAAACAAACAAACAAACAAACAGGTATTTACCCAAAGGAGATGGAGTAGTACAGAATAGAGAATGATTGATCCAGCTTTGGCTAGTGAGTTGATCATGAGAATTCAGAGTCTACTGTTAACTGTTAACTGTTAACTACTAGAGACAAAACTGTCTCAGTTTGCATAATACTGTAACCACGTGTGCTGCCAACTGGGCACACAGAAAAGTTCCTTTGTAGCTTGCAAGACTGCTCATGCTTACAACAGTAGAGATATAGATCAAAAGGTAATGGTACTTGTAGGGAAGTTGGGAGGTAGAAGGCACAAATGACAAGGAAAAAACTGGTAATTATTGTAACCATTTTTAGGAACTTAGGAAGTCAGAACTGATTGTAAAACTGTTTATTCAAACCATTGAAACTGTATAAATAAAGACAGCCTATCGTGGTAAGAACTTGTTGTGAGATATGTTTTAAATGAGGTTTGTTTTGTGAGAATTACTTATAAAACAGAGAAGGTTTTAAGAGAAAGTGAAGGGGTAAGGTTGTAGCGCGCCGGAGTGTTTTTAAGGAAAGCTCTTTACTCACACATCACACGTTTGAACTCTCGTGCTGCCGGCCCAGAACCGCGAAGTGCCCGGAAGCCCCGTCACCAGTCCGGAAAAATTGCGAGAGCTCCGGGCCCTGCACGAGAGAACGCCCACTTCTTGTCTCTCTCCAAATGTTGTACTTCCGAAGCTTGTTCTCGTTGACCACGCCCCTCTCAGCTCTAGCGCTCTGCCGCAACCCGTTCACATGTGTAGCTTCTGATTTCCTGCTACATCAGCGAATTTAGGAAATGTTGTTACGAGAAAAACTTTTTTAAACTGTTTTTTTTTTTGTTTAGTATAAGCAGAAACTTTAAATTAATCACACTTGTGTCAATCTTGTCGTGAAACGTATGAGTTTAAGCTGTGTGCCGCGGATGTGCCTTTTTTAAATTTTTGTCTGAACACTATGTGGTCTTTGTATTGTAAATCAATTTAAATATGTAATTTAAAAAACTGCTTTAAACTTTTTCAGGCTTTATGTGGGTGTTTGTGTCCCACATTGGGCGCCAATTATCACAATAAAAACTTGTCATAAAATATGTTTTAAAAAAATTTATTTTATAAAAATTACTTATAAAACAAAAAAAGTTTTTTTAAAAAATAAAAAAATAAAGTTATAACGCGTCAAAGCATTTTTTAAAAAAGCTCTTTACTCACACGCCACACGTTTAAATTCTCGCGCCACCAGCCCAAAACCACAAACCGCCCAAAAGCCCCATCACCAGTCCAAAAACATCACAAAAGCTCCCGACCCTACACAAAAAACGCCCACTTCTTGTCTCTCTCCAGATGTTGTACTTCCAAAGCTCATTCTCGTCAACCACAGCCTCTCGACTCTAGCGTTCTGCCACAACCCATTCACATATATAGCTTCTAATTTCCCACTACAACAGCCCAGGCTATCTGGGGTCACTTGTTTGAACAACCACTGGTCACTGTCTCTTCTTGGTACTGAGTTCATCCATCTATCCCTGGTTATCAAACAGTCTTCTTCAATGTGTCCATAAAACATATATGATCAGGTAAGGTAGCTGGGAGTGTAGCTCAGTGTAAAGTGCTTTCTCAGCACATGTTAGGTCCTGATTTGATCCCAACATCACACACACACACACACACACACACACACACACACACACACACACACACATACACACTAGCTGGTTACCTAATAAGACTTGCTTCTACTGCCTCCCCTGCCCTCAGCTTTATCCTCTCTACCCACACAGTCCCTGGACATTCCTCCTACACACCAAGCAATCTGTCTGCAACCTGCCTGCGGATATTCTAATGGCTTATTCATTTTATTTGGTTCTCTGCTCAAGTCTCCTCCTTTGAGTGTCAGAATCATCTAAAACGATACTCCCATCACTGTAAACTACCACTTGGCTACACTTCTCCTTGTACTGTTTGTCGTGATCTAGCATGGTGAGAATGATGTGTGGTTTATCCTTCCTCTGTCTTTCCTCTTTAAAGTAAATCCCATGATAGCAATATGTTATTTACTTCAAATTCATGCCCCATGACCTTAAGCAAACCCTGCAGTCCAAGGACACTCAGTAAACAGGCAAATCCATTATATGTCCCCAAAAGGGGGGAGGAAAAAACAGTGTGCAAAATGAAGACCATTCTGATTGAGATATAATCTGTGTCTAAGGACAGGGCAAAAGGAAAGATCAGCTTTGAAGTGAATACAGAGGGCAGGGGAATACTTGTTTGAGAAGCTTTGAAAATATTATTATCAAAATGGCAGTCATTATATGACAAGGCTTTTAAATTCTGCAAGATCCAAGCAAGTTCATGGCCAGGGTCCATCTGCACACACACCTTATGACCATCCCCAGTTTCAGGTCATGTTCTTTAAAAAGACCAGAGCTGTTACACAAAGAAACCCTGTCCAGCAGGGAGAGGTTTTTCTGATCAACAAGGTACTTTGAAGCTGTTTGGAATTGAACTATGTGCCTGCAGTAGGAGGTAATGGGAGAAATTTTCTGTAGAGAATTAAGAGAGTAAAAGTACTCCCAGGTGTGTGTCTGTCTGTGTGGGGGTGCAGGTGTGTCTATGTGTGTAAGCCCATGTTCACATGCTTTGGAAACTAGGCCCAGGGTTTCATGCATGCTAGACAAGTACTCAGTCACTGAACTATGGCCCAGCCCTGAGGGGAGACTTCTTCTTTATAATAACTTTTATGTGAGATTGTAATATAATTGCATCATTTTATCTCCTTTCATTCCCTCCCCTGTGTGCCTCTTTTGCTCTTCCTCAAATTCATAGCCTGTTTTCCTACACACACACACACACACACACACACACACACATACACACACACGCACACACACAGAGACAGACATTATATGGACTGAGCAAGTTGAATGTGTGTGTGTGTGTGCGCGCGCGCGCACGCACGCGCTCAGGGTTCACCCTTTGACATTGGATGGTCAGTTCGGTGCTCTCCCCTGGAGAAGACTATTTCTCTCTCACCATTCACTAGTTTTCTATAGACCTTTGTCTGGGGCTGAGGCCTCACGAGATTTCCCCCTTCCACATTAGCATGCCTGTCCGGAACCAAAGCCTAACAGCCATTATTTCAGTTTATAAGTTAGCTTCTACAGCTGGCCATTTACCAGCAGCTTACACCCTAGATAGCCAGTCAGAAGACTACACCCCTTATTGTTTTAAGCTAGACCATGAATCCAGGTGGCTTCCTTTGATCTTCTCAGACCAGCAGGTGACATTCTCCAGAACAGATAGATTTCCATATCAATTCTGCCCTGTCTGTCTGTTACCTTCCCCCTCTCAGGATTGCCACCTTTTTGAATAACCCTCCCCTTCCTCCCTGCTACCCATTCTTCACATTCTGAGATTCTATTTAAACCATGGCTGGAAGAATAAAATGTACCAGAGCTTGAGTGACAATTCCTCCTGTTTCTTCATTTGTCTCAGCCCGTTTCAGGTCCACGTTGAAGACCCTGCTGGCCGGGGCACATGCCCTATCATAAAAAGTTCAGGCCCAGACTTTCCAGGATAGACCAGAGGTTTAGACTCACTCTCGGCCCAGCTTAACCTCAAATAATCACACACAGGCTTATATTATTTTTATGCTGATTGACCTAGGGCCCAGGCATATAATTTGCTAACTACTTCATCTGAGCTCAACCCATGGTGGCTTGGTACCTTTTCTCAGAACAGCATTTCAGCTTTTCCTCTGTGTCTACTGCAGTCATGTCTCTGGAACATCTCTGTAGCATCTGTCTGGTGGCTCTGCCTGGCGTCTGTCTCTGTTCTTCCTCTTCTCAGTTTCCTTAGCCTGGTAGCCCTCCCTGCCCACACTTCCTGTCTGCCTTTGGCCAATCAGCTTTTTTATTTAAACCCATAGGTAGGACAAATATTTACAACATTACTGGCATAATCCTACTACAGTGTCCAGTGGTGCTGTCTTTGCTTGTGTCTTGTTTAAGCAGCCATACTGGCGAGTCTTCATGGATGCAGTAGCTTTGCTGACATCTATAAAAGACACAATCTCACAGAAGACCCCTGTTCCTCTGACTCTTATAATTTTTCCACTCCTTCTTCCATAATGATTCCTGAGTCATGGGTTCAGGAGTTGTTGTATATATATCCACTGGGACTGGGCTCCACAACTCTGCCTCTTGCTCCATTGGGCTTCTCAGCAATGGTCTCTGTCTGCTACAAAGAGAAGGTTCCTTGATGAGGGATGAGAACTACACTTATCTATGTGTATAAAGACAAATATTTAGAATGAGGTTAGAAATTATGCTGTTTTAGTAAAATGGTGCTTATATATTTTCCTACAAAATCCATAACTTCAACAACCCTGTGTAGTTGGCTAGGTTTCCAGTACCAGGCATGGTTTCCCTCTCATTGAGAAGGCCTTAAATTCAATTACAGGGCTATGGATTACCTCCAAGGAATGAATCCCACTACTGTTTCTTAGGGATGTTTATTGTGCTGGTCATTATTGTGTTCTGTAGGTATCATAGCTAGGTAGTAGTGTTGGCTGATTCTCTCCTTTGGAACCTTGCATTTGGGTACAGTGAAAGCTGGTCCTAATAAAGGAGTTCCTTGAAAGGCAGTAACCTAAAATTCTACTCTATATTCAAGGGGATGAAGACATAGGGGTAACATTTTTTTTTGTTACTGAAAGACCCTCGGATGAGGACCTTCCCTCAGGAGGAGACCCCGAGTCCCAAAGACCGAGCCGAGCCACAGTTCAGATGCAACAGCAAGAGGCTTTATTGGGGCGAAGGTACCTCCAGGCGGCAGCAACTCGGGGAGCTAACTGGCGTGCCGAGGCTTTGTTCAGGGGCTTTTTATTGCATAGGGGAGGGCGGGAGGCCGGCTTACAGAAGCAAAGGCGTGGTTATAGGGAAAACAGGGGAATCATTGGCTCATTTAAACAACAGCTCTTACTTATTGGATGAGGGCCTAGTGGCGGGAAGGAACGGGGGGGGGGTGAAGTGAAGAAACGGTCACTTGCTGGGAGGGGGATCTCTGGAGCAGCTGGCTGTGATTACAGACTTCCTGTGGTATGTGGCCCTGGTCACATGCTCCTGGTTATCTGATGGTTCCTTAGCAACCCTTCTTCTATCTGCCTGCTTGTGCTTGTGCTGGGGCAGGGGGCCTTGGGCATGTCCGGGCAAGCCTGGACAAGTCTCAGGCAAGTTTTCCAGACCTGCTCCCATAAACGAAGAAAAAAAGGGGGGAGGTTAACACTCGGCCGGATACCTGAACTGAATGCCTGGGCCCAGTCCTAGAACTCAGAGTCTTTCAGTTACCTGACTTTAAATAATAAAACATTGCACATCAGAAATCATAGTTATCACTTGCACAGGTTAAAAACCTAGAGCCCATGGCAGTCATGTAGCTATGGCTCTCAGCTAAAGAGTGTTCTGCAGTATGCCAGGGTGCCTACCATGGCTCTTCATCTTCTTAAATAGTATCTTCCTTGGCTTTCTGATGCTAAAAAAATGAGGCTGAGATGTTTCTAAAGATAAGAGGTGCTATGGTTTTTACACAGAACATTCTCCAAGGATCAAATATTAAATATGGTAGCCCCTGTTAGACATCTAGGAGGATGGGGGAAACATCAGATAGGGGGCATGAGAAAGGAAATGCACCCTCCATCTTGGAATCCAGTCAGAGCAGGCAAGCAAAAGCTTCACCATTACCACCAGATGCTAAGGCCCTTTCCTCTTTCCATGTGTAAACATGACATTTTCTAGAAATCCCACAAGAAGCTCCATTCATAAGAATGTACATATAATGAAACCCCTTGGGCAACCCTAGTGGTTTCTTAGCTGACCAGATTCTAAATCCTTCCAACGCATCTCCAGAGCCAAGCTATAATCAACATCCAATATCAAAAAAGAAAACTGGGGTAGAAGAAGGATGAGGTACCCAGAATCCCACTGAGCAATGAAGCTTCTGCAGTCCTATATTCAGCCATCCCCAGAATACATGAGGTACCTCTGGCTTTAAGAAGCCCTCATTCATTCTCTTGGCCATGTCTTACCTTTTTCTGAGTGCCTGTCTCTCTCTTAATTCCCATGATTAAAGATATTAAAATATCTTTAATAAAAATCTGCCACACTGTTTCAAGAACTGGCTACTCTTCAAATTTTTTTGACATCAAGGCCATGAATCCCCATTCAGACTTAGTTCCCCTAAATCTCTAGTGGGACTCTGGCTTCTGAGGATAACAGCATGAATCTGTGTCTCTATGCCCTCACCACTGACACCCAACTCACAGTTGTGGGAGGTAAAAGCCGACAATCAGGTGGCCTCATTAGTTAGGCCTCTGAAGATGGTCTAATAGTGAATGATATGACAAGGTCATTAGCCCAGACATGCAGACTCTACATGGCTGAACAGGAAGCCAGAGGGAAGAGAAGCTGAAGATTCCTTATGGAGGGAAAGAAATCAGGTGAGAACATTTGGAAGATGTTACATGGCCAGAGAGAAAGTCGAGCTTGCTGTCTTACAACAATTCACTCTGCCAGATGCTAAAGAGGTGAAGGAGGTGTGGCACCCCTCTGTGATTTCATTATTTTCTACTAGGTTCCAACCCATGTTGTCAACACCACATTGAGCAGACCCTGGGTACATAGACAATACCCAAACCATGACAGAACTTTATTTTTCCATTTATTTTACCTGTCTGCATTTAAGATTTGATTCTGGTTTAAAACTTATTCAATTTTCCCAGAGACAGAAATGATCAAAAAAATTAAAAAGTGTTCCAAGTAGTTATAGAGAATCATGAACTGTTATAATAACATATTTCATTGCAGAAGTATAGAGTGGGGCTCAGAAGTCACCTAATCCTCTTTGGTACTATTGAACAGAGGAGGGAGGCCCAGAAGAGGCCTCAGAGCAGGCCAAAAGAAAGACTTCCCAGTGTTCCAATGGGATCTGTGTCCCCACCTGAACTGCCGGGACCCACATACTCATCATCACAGTGTGATCAATGCTATGGCTTCTCAATGGCTCCCACGCTTAATGTTTCCAAGGGATTTTAAGCCTAAATATTAACAAAAGACCGCATTTCTAACCATTTAAGAAGAAGTGAGAGAAAATATCTCTGGAATATATGAGGCTGGGATATGTTTGTAAACTGGAGATCAGAGTTGAGCAAATTCTCTCCATAAACGACCAGACAGTAAGGATTCCAAGCTCCACTGTCCACGTGATCTCTATCAGAACTAAAGCCAATGACAAACAAAATTAAATAAATTGGTGTTACCATGTCCCAATAAAATTTTATGAGCTGCATTGAAAGGCAGGCTTCATATTATTTTAGTGCCATAAAATACAACTCTTTGATTTCTTTATTCTTTGAATCACTTAAAAACACACACACACACAGTCTTGAGGCTGGGGGCAGAAAACTGCATCTGCAAGGAGTGGAGGCTGAGCAAAGCAATATTGGGACAGCGGAACCTTGAGAACGCCTGCTGCCTGTCCAGGGAGGGGATGGGGAGTTGTGGAGAAGAGAGAATGACCTGATGTGGTGGGAGGGGGAAAGGACCTTGAATAAGGATATACAAGGATAGAAAGTGTGACTTCTTTGTTCATAATAATAAAAAAAAATAAAATAAAAATTAAAACACACACACACAAGCATTTCTACTTCACTATTCTCACAGAGTGGGCACTGAGCAGGATTTGGCCATCGGCCGTGGCGTGTGGATCTCTAGCCTCACACTCTGAGGAAATAAGAGGAGAAGCCAGACCTGGTCCTTACAGCTGTTCAAGGGCAATATACAACCCCTGTCTGACTAGCCTAGCCCAACTTTCTAATGGCAGGTAGTGTTTGAATTGTCTGACAGTCATCCCCTATCCCAGGAGCATCCCTGTGGTCCTGTGGGGAGCACGGGGTAAATGTACACAATGCATCCCTACTTCTTCCATTCTTTATATAAGTTACAGTGACAACAACACAAGAAAATTTTACTTCAAATAACACCTTCAAAAAATTCTACTAAGTGAGAAAATGCTGTATAGACATGCTATGGAGTTTTATATGCCCTTAAAGAATTAAGCCATATCATTTTCAGGAAAACAGGCAGAAATGGAAATCATTGTGTTAGATGAAATGAGCTGGGCTCAGAAGGACCAACATCATGTACTTATACTGCACCTAGACTTAGAATGCTGTTTATATAATATGAAAGTAGAGGAAGGGGGGATTGGAAGAGCAGGAATAGGAAGTCAGCCCGACTATTTGTATGCCAACTTAAGAAAATAAGATAAATAGAAGATATTTAGTGTTTATATTTCTCTATGCCTTTTTCATATATGTGCAAACTTTCATGGTGTTGACATTGCAATGTACATATTGTATATTCTATTTTTTACATAATAAAACTTTGCATTAGACTATATTACTAACTAGGGTTCATATGGAATTGCTCTGCAGTGCTGGGAATTGAACCTGAGGCCTTATGTATGGTAGGAAGGATAGCTGAGCCAGGGGCTATCTATGCTGGCCTTGAACTCATCATCCTCCTGCCTCAGCCTCCTGACTACAGAATGGCAGATGCATGCCACCACACCCAATCTTATAGTGAAAAGTTAAGATGCTATATGATGACGCTTTTTATTCTTTTCTCATTCATTGGGCATTCAGACATATTCCTGTCACCTACTATAGGGAAATAAGGCTACAGTAGATGTCTTTAGTCTCTTTACTTTTATATTTCTAAAGATGTCAGATTATAGATAAAGGAACAGTAATGTTGGCTAACAATAAGCTCTGGAAATTTCTTTCAAATTTGCACCAACTCCACCAGCTAAAGCAGAATTCTCATCAGCACAGAGATGAGAGTATAAGACACGGGGCAGTCTGGCTCCATCACTGACACCAGGACTCCTGAAAAAAAAACCATTTCTCCTTCAGGCTTCAATGTCCTCATCCATCAAAAGGAAAAATGATACAGACATTTTATATTAGACATAAGAGATGAGCTATGCCATGGTGTTTGCAAGAGATAACTTCCAGACACTAGAGATGCCATGGTGATGGGGATGATGATGAGACTACATTGTGTGTGAGACTCAGATCATCTATTCTTGCCTGATACTGTGTGACTGGCTGGAGAGCATTTCTAACTCTGATTTACAGCTTTTGCTATTTATCTTCGAGGGTACGCTTACTCTTTTTAAGATAATTTATTATTTAACTGATTTAGTGAGTGTTCATGCGTGGTACGTGTGTTCACATGATCATGCTATAAAGCATGTGTGTGAAGACTGCTCTCAGGAGTTCATTTTCTATTTCTGTCATGTGGGTTCCAGTTCCTCTGAGCAGAGCTGCGGGGCCTTTACCCAGCAAGCCTTCTGATGTCCCCTTGCTGCTTCACTCTTTTTAAATTTATTTATAAAGTAAAGTCTTGTTTATCCATGTATCCCCTTGCTCTTCCTGCCTCCCCTCCTCACAATCCCTCCCAGATAGTCTTCAGCCTCCCCCTCCCCATCTCACCATCCCCTTCCCCACAAAGGGCAAGAAGTCCCAAAGTGGGTCAGCTCAGCGTGGTGCATCCACTCCAGCCAAGTCTATTTCCTCATCCTAATATCAAAACTGGGTTAGGTGTTCCTCTGGAGAGAATGGGCTCCAAAGTGCCAGTCCATGCACAGAAACAGAGTCTGATCCCTCTCCTTGAGGCTCCACATACTGCTCATGACAATCAACAGTTGCCTACCCTTGGAGGGCCTAGCTCTTTTTCCTGATGGTTCCCCAGTGACTGTTCTTGATTCATTGTGCTCTCCAGAGCTCCAGCCAGCCATCACTGTAGGGAATTTCCTCATAATCCAAATCCCCTTGCTCATGTAGACTCTCCTCCACTGTTCTCAGCTGGATCAGGAGCTCAGCCCAGTGCTCAGCCATGTGTCTCTGCCTCCAACTCTGTTGGATGTGGGTTCTGTGATGACAGTGTGGCTATTCATTTGATTATTGGGGATGTCCTGTCTAGGCACTCCCTCCACTATTGGTTGGAGACCTAGGCAGGGACATCCTGTGAGTTCTTGGCGGTTTCCCTAGTACCCAGTCTTTTTCCAACCCCACATTGGCTTCCTCTATTAAGATCTCCATCTCTTTGTTTTTCTCTCCCTCCTTGTTGTTCCTCTCCCTCAATCATCTCCTTCTCTCGTGATTTGGTCCCCCCTCTTCTTTGTGGCAAGCCCTTATGCTCCCAGTTAGCTAAGGAGATCTTCTCTATTTTCTCTTCCTAAGGGACTCCCTGGATGTCTCTCTTAAATTCCTTCTAATCCCAAAATGTTTAGGTGTTGTGGTTTGCAGCTTGGGTGTTCTTTGATTTTTGTCTAAAGTCCACTTATCAGTGAGTACATCCAATGTCTTTCTGGGCTTGTGATACCTCACTCAGGAGGACATTCTCCAAATCTATCCATTTGCCTGCAAATTTTAGCATATCATTTTTTCTTACTGCTGAGTAGTGCTCCATTGTATAGATGCACCACAGTTTGTTAATCCACTCCTCAGCTGAGGGGCTTCTAGGTTTTTTCCAACTGCTTCACTCCTAAGGATAGTCTCTTTGCATATTGACTGTAGGGCATCAGCCAGTTCTGTCCTCTTGACATGAGGACCATATTGTACACTTTTAATCTGCTTTGAGACAGTCAAAGTCAAAGTCAAAAGTCAAAGTCAAAACTTTTTCTTCTCTACTTTGTTCACTAAGCAAGACACTTGTGAGTACAGCTGTGCTTTTTGTCATAGCTAGGGTTTCTATTGCTATAATAAAATGCTGTGACCAAAAGGTTGGAGAGAAAATAGTTTATTTGGTTTACACCTCCATGTCACTGTACACTATTGAAGGAAGTCAGGACAGGAATTAAAGTGGGGCAAGAATCTGGAGGCAGGCATTGATGCAGAGGCCATGGTTGAGCACTGCTTACTGACTTGCTCTTCATGGCTTCCTCAGCCTGCTTTCTTATAGAATCCAGGACCACCAGCTCAGGGATGGACTCACCCACAGTGAATTGGGCATTCCTCCATCAATAGCTCATTAAGAAAATGTCTTTCAGGGGGCTGGAGAGATGGCTCAGCGGTTAAGAGCACCGTCTGCTCTTCCAGAGGACCCGGGTTCATTTCCCAGCACCCACATGGCAGCTAACAACTGTCTGTAGTTCCAGTTCCAGGCAAACACCAAGGCAAATAAATAAATAAATAAAGTTTAAAAAAAAAACAAAGAAAGAAAATGTCTTTCAGAAGCATTTTTCCAAGTAAGGCATAAGACTAGCCAACACAGGTTTCCAGCTCTCTCACCAGCAGAGTCTGGAAGCCTGCTACAACAATTCCTCCTACCAGTGTTTACATTGTCCCCTAAAACATGGTGGGATGGCTCAGCTTCTGATTCCCTTTCTAGTCATTATCTTTTATCAGCACTCTGAAATTCAAGGTTAACAAAATCATGGCTTCTAACCTGAAAGGCTGATATCTAGAATTTCCATGTAGAAACATATTGTTTCCCCTTTATTTCTTCTTGGACAAAGGGATTATCTTTAAAGAAAGTTGAATATTTAGAGCAAACAAGGGTCTTCTTAAAAATAGTGACATTCACGATTTTAGATCTCCATAGCATGTAAGATTTTATTCTCTGTGCTCCTGATTCCCAAGCATGCTGGTGCATTTTCAGTTCTAGAGGGTGATAGTTTTTATATTAAAGTTCATTTCCCAATCCTGCAATCATAGTCCTAAGCTTAGTAAACACTAGAGAACATTTGTTGAACAAATGTCTGTACTTGAGTCTACAAGAAGTGCTGAAAATTACATGTCTGATTTTCAGTAACTCTTATGATTCATATTTTGCTTCTCTCCATAAGTGACAGTTTCATTTGGAGAATAAAATGAGAGACTTTAGCCAATGGGTAGTTGGGATTTCATTGATTCACACTTTCAGTAGCTGTGTCAGCAAATATCAATTGAGAGTCTAGTACAAGCAGGGAACACCTACCTCTCTACTCAGGAATGTCTCTTGTACAACATTCAAAAGCACCAGAGGGAAATTTCAAAATTTTTTGAGGAATGTGATTGCCATTTTATGTATATTCTGCTGGTGCTATCCTTAATAAATAGACAGGATTGTATCTTTTGAATCACGCTGAACCTGTGGCACATGGGATTTAAAAATCCTAGGCTTTATTTTTAAAGTTTGAAAAGAATAAGGAGAAAATCAAGTCTACCTTATGATTTAAAAACATAGTTAGAAATAAAGCATTGTGTTGAAAACACAACAAACATTTTTTAAATAATCTAGTTAGGCTTAAGTGGCCACATTTCTGCAGAAGAGGAAACCACAAGGTTCTGGAAGTGCTATCAACCAGCTAGGCTTTGGCTCCACCATGTGGCCATTTGGGTTATTTTACTTTGTTTTTTCTAAGTTTCTTATGCTATCGTTTACAAATTTAAAAGTGTATGTATCTAAGATTTACAGCATGATGTTTTTTTCTCTTTGTATATATTATGAAATGATTGCTCAAAACAAGCTAATTAGCATATTCATCATCTCTCATAGTAACCCTTGTGTGTGATAATAAACCTTGACAGTCTTGGAGTTGGAGAGACAGCCCAGCAGTTAAGAGCACTTACAGATCTTACAGAGGACGCAGGCTCAGTTCCTACCTCCCACACTAGGCATCTCATTACTGCCTATATAGCTCCAGATCTAGGGGATTTGACACCCACTTCTGGATTCACCTGTGCATAAACCCACACATAGACACATACGTAATAAGTTATAATTTTAAAAAAGACTGACATTCCTAAGTAAACCATATACTATTACTTTTGGTCACCAAGCTGCACATGAGTGATCCAGAACATACTCATCTCATAGCTGAAGCTTTGGCCCTTGATAATATCTCCCCACAGGGTCACATGTTTAAATACCTGGTCCCCAGGGCAGTTTGGGGAAGTGGAGCCATCTTTGAAAGATGGTTTATCTTTGAAAGGTGGAAGATTGCTCAGGCAGGTCCTTCAGGGCCAGAGTTGACCCGGAAGCACCTCAGTGCTTACCTAGCATACACAAAGCATTGAGCTCAACCCATATCATCATCACCCCATTTGTCACAAAATGAGGGGTCTTTGTTTGTTTATGTATTTAAGAGAGCCACAAAATGCTCTAAATAGGCAAAGCAATCTTGAACAAAAATGAATAAAATGGGAAGCCTACACTCTGACTTCAAGATATACTAGAAAGTTAGGGTGATCCAAAAAAAGTATAGTATTGGCACTAAAATAGGTACTCAGGGGTCTGCAAGATGGCTGTCGGTAAAAGTGCTGCCAAATCTGAAGGCCTGAGGTTGATCCTCAAGACTCACAGAATGGAAGAAGAGAACCACCTCCTGCAAATTATCTTCTGAGCTCCACAACTATACTCACATATGTGCACATGTACACACATGCACAAATGTAAATAAAAGACAGATGCACAGAAAAACAGCACAAAACTAAGTGCTCAAAATAACCGCTAACATATAGCCAACTAATTTTAAACAGAGAAGCTAAGAGCTCACAAAGAGGAAAGGCCTTGTCTTCAGCAATGGAACTGAAAGAGAATGTCCACATGCAAAGAGCATGGACTTAAGCTTGCTTTTCATGAATCACAAATATTGACACATTACCTAAATTTAGGGTCAAAACCTACAAAAATATCTTAGGAAAATACAGAGTCAATCTGTACACTAACATGGGTAGAGTTTTTAATTAATTTTGTTCTTTGACAATTTTATACATATATATGTATATGAATTATATATTTATAGTTTTTATATATTTATATTTATACATATTTATGTTTTATATATTTTATATTATTTATAAATATGTAATATTTATATATTTATGTATGATGCATTCTGATTACACTCCTTTTCTACTATCTTGTTTCCCTTCCATTCCCATCCCCCACCTCACTAATCACCTTCCCAAATTCATGGCTTTTGTATTGGTTTTGTGACCCATTCAGTTTTACCCGGCCATCTGTATGACCATTGGGTTGGAACCTCTCCATTGGTGTCCAGTAGAGTCATCAGTAGGTCCACAGCTGGATATAATGATTTCCTTCTTACTGAATCTATCAACAGAAAATAGTTAAGCAGTGATGGTTACCATCCCCTGCCCCAAGCCACCTGTCTATCCTGGTCTGACTGCAGCAGCCCATTCATGTACAGATCTAGTCCAGGCATTTGCAGGTGCTGTGAACTTGTAATTGCAATGGCAGTATCTTCCTCAAAAGATGAAATTTCACAGCTCTTCTCCCTATCTTCTGGATCATTCATTTGTTCAGTTCTTTCTCCCATGGCGTTCTCTAAACTTTGGAGCCAACAGTTATAAATGTCTCAGCTAGGGATGAACACTCAGTTGTCTCTTATTTTCAACACTCTGTGCAATGATGAGTTTGTATTCACAACCTTCCACTGGGAGGAGAAGTCTCTCTGGGTAAGTCTGAGGGTAACACTTGTCTACAAATGTAAAATTTATGTATGAACAAATATTTAGAAGTCAGTTTAACTCTAAGTAAAATCATCTACAACATACTAGTGAGTTCCCCCTAGGTCTAGGCCTATGATTTCCTCAGCTATAGGCTTTTGGTCAGTACCTGATTGTATCCCCTTGTGGAATGCACCTCCACTCCAGAAACCAGTCAGTTATCCTCATAACAGTAGTACCACTCACTATATAAGTAAGGCATGTCTTGCCTGGCAGGTTACACCTGGCTGAGATTATTGTAGAACCTTCTAGCAAGACTCCTCTCCCTAAAGGTTCCATAACCCTCCCAAACAGTCCTACCAACTGGACACTAAATGAAAAAGTACATGAGCCTGTAAAGGACATTTCACACTCAAATCACTACATTAAGGAACTACCATTGTCATACTGATAAGTATGTTCTAGATATCTTGTTGTTTTGTTTCTTTCTCCTCCTTCTCCTCAGCAGAGACAGGATCCTGCTCTGTAGACCATCCAGGCTGGCCTGAAATTCACTATATTGCTTTCTGGCCTCTGCCTCATCGTAATTTTCCTGTGGAATATTCCTTTACACTGTGAGAATACATGCTACTGTGATTGGTTTAATAAAAAAAAAAAAAAAAAGTAAATGGCCAGTAGCTAGGCAGGATTTTAGGAACAGAGAGAATGTTGAGGAGAAGGATGGAGTCAGGAAGTCACTAGCCAGATGCAGAGGAAGCAGGATTTGTACAAAATGAGGTAACAAGACATGAGCCATGCAGCAGCAATAAACAGAAATGAGTTCATTTAAGTTATAAGAGCTAAAGCTATCAGTAAAGCATTTATAATTAATAAGTCCCTGTGTAGTTATTTGGGAGCCAGTGATTCTGACAAAAATACCAAAGCTCTACCTCCATTTTCTTACCTCAGTTTTCTAAGTATTTCTATTACCGGTACAGACCACCACACCTAGCTCCCTCTTATTGCTCTTTATTAAGGTTTTCTTTTATTCATGCCTCTTATGTTATACAGATTTTTATGTTTATACTTATCAAGAAGCTTGTATAAAATACTTTGTAGTTATAATAATCTATTTTGCATCAATTACAATTTTAATTGCATCCAAAAATTTTGTCTTTTTACTCACTCCAAACCCCACATTCCTAAAAAGCAGTTTACTTTCTCAATATTATATATCTATTAATAACTTTTAATAGTTAATCTTCTTAAAGCCTTAGATATAAATACATTTAAGTAAAATCCTATGGGTAATATAAGGTAGATATTTTTTAAAAGGGTAATATAAGAAACCAGAACTGGAGATAGTACTGTATGCCTTTAATCCCAGCACTCTGGAGGCAGAAGCAGGAAGACCTCTGTGAATTCAAGGCCAGTCTAGTCTACATAGTCAGTTCCTGTCTCAAAATTATCAAAAAAGAAACTAGTGTTTTACAGAGAAAGATTTAGATTTCATCTTACCTTTAGTGAAAAAAAAATAAACTTTTTTTTTTTCAGGGAATAACAAATTCTCCGTGGAACTCTATGGTAACTTGGTGCTTCAAAAGTCCAAAAACAAAACTACTCTATTTTGTTCTGTTTCCTGGCTCCTTTTATACTATGGTGAGCTGAAATCACTTTAAGAACATACATAGAATGTGTCTTCCAGGGATCTTTTAAGAGAGGATGTTTGTTCCCTTACAGAAGGAACAAGGTTTGCTGTGAGCTGTTCGGTGTGTGGGCTGAGAACCAAACTCCCATCCTCTGCAAGAGGATCACACTCTAAATCACACAGCCACCTCTCCCTCCAATCCCAGTGCAGCTTTTCAACCAGCAGCTCTTTCTGGAGACAAGCGCTTGATCCACACCAGATCCTTTCCCACTGCTGCCTGGTGGGGCAGCTGCAGCATCTGAGTTTCAGGATCTCGACTCAGAACCTTTACCTGCTGGGTCCACACATTCTAAGTCC
Source organism: Sigmodon hispidus (assembly GCA_004025045.1). Classification (NCBI taxonomy): domain Eukaryota; kingdom Metazoa; phylum Chordata; class Mammalia; order Rodentia; family Cricetidae; genus Sigmodon; species Sigmodon hispidus. Next base: position 8,452 of record PVIH01022106.1, on the reverse strand, counting down.
CCTCCAGCTGCCTGCCTTCCTTCTCCTTTTGTCCCTGAACTCAGGATTGTTTTATTCTTACTCACTGCCCTTCTCCACAATCTGTTTCCCTCTTCTGTCCAAAAAGGCTTCGGGACAATTTGTGAACACACAAAACTGAGGAGTCATCTCGTGTTCTCATGGAAAGTTCATATCCCTCACACCCATTGATTCAGTTTGGCTTTATGAAACCAAAAGACAAAATATTATGCATGACATTTCTTTGCTTAAAAAAAAATCAATTGAACCAGCTTTTGAGAATTCCTACCTGCTGAGCGTAAAAACATACCACAGCATGAGATTAAAAATCTGTTTTTCCAGATTTTGTGTCTTCATGAGGGTTATTTATCTAACCAAGAAAGGTCTTCCTCTCTACCTTTACAGTGCTTGAATCGAGTGTCTCTAAAAGTTGAGGAAATAGAGCAGCAGAAACTGGATATAAGGCCGCAGCAGGTGAAATAGTTTAGGTCCAGGCTTTACAAGAACAGGGCCTTCTGAAACTGCACAGTACAAATCCTGCTTCAAGTTCATTTACATAATTGGCTGAATGGAGGTCTGCTATCTGGAAGCAGCGTTTCCAGCCTGGTCCTTTCAATCCTGTGCTGGGCAGCCCTGGCAGCTGGAGCCCCGCCCCCCTCTCCTGGCACATATCCAGGACTGCTTGCATAGATCCCAGCTGGTTGCATTCGGAACAATTTTACTGAAAGTCTGCATTTGTCAAGCAGGTGCGATTGGGCACCAGGCATTTTCCATGTGGTGAAATCACATCCCCCGGCCTCACACTTCTTGATTAACTGACGAGGCTAAACTTCATTGTTTCTGAGCAAAAGCTTTCTATTCAAATCGTGTCTAACGGCAGAAGGAGCTGTCAGGCTCAGAGCAATCACGCTGGCCAGAGCTTTCTTTACAGTACAGTGTGGCAGCTGCCGGATTGTATAGAAAGTACACCAGGACATGGGGACTAAGTGAATATCTGTGATAGCTGCTCTGCCACAATTGATATAAAAAGAATGGATACACAATTGAGAAAATTATAGGTAGTCAGATTCAATTATTTAGTTAGCCTAGCCAATCTGAATGCACTAATTGTTTTACCCTTAGCTTGTCTGCTTTTAAGTCTCTCTTAAATGTTATTATTCCTCTGCTATGTGAATATGACTTGACCTCTCTGAAACTCATATTGGAAAATTGTTGGGAGCATCAGAGATTGAACCCTGGACCTTGCAAGTGCCAAGCATATGCTTTTCTACTGAATCACACAGTCAGGCTTGTGTTGAGATTTGATTGTCACTGCAACACTGTCAGGAGCTGGGCCGGTGAAAGGTTACATGGGTCATCAGAGGGAACCTTCATGAATGAGCTCATGAGAGCTGCTGCAAGGAAGGGAAGATGCTTCTAGATGGCTTGCTGCCTCCTCTTGCTCTCACCCATGATCCCTCCTGGCACATTCTACCTGTTTGTTTTTTTGATCATCACAAAGCAGCATGTATCCCTGGCTATATAGGATCCTTGGTGTTGGATAACCCAACCTCCAGGCCACACCTAAAAAAAAAAAAAAAAACAAAAACAAACAAACAAACAAAAAAACCTTGTTTCTTAAAAATCACAGTTCTGAATGTTTTCTTAAAACAACACAAAATCAAGTAACAGTATTTATCTTCCAACTTTGTACACCAATTTTCCTTCCTGCTTGGTTGCTTTCCTTTTTTTCTTTTCCCTCCTCCCTCCCTCCCTCCCTCTTTGCCTCCTCCCCTCCATCGTTTCATTTTTAAGAGAATGTCTTACTATGTAATAATGACAGGTAGTTCAGAGCTTGCGGTGTAGACCAGTGCCTGCCTCATCCTCCCAAATGCTGGATTAAAGGCATGTTCTTTGCCTGGCTATTCACTCGTTCTCTAAGTTTAAGTCTATATTTATATGATTAGTCCTCTTGAAGCCAAATGATGTGACACATACACATCTACAAACATACACGCGTGTGCACATACAGACATACAAACATCCACACTCATGTATATACATCTATATATATGTACAGGTTCACCGGTGAGCTATTGCTAGCCACTGACACTTCCGAGTCTATCTGGCTAGACCACACATTGGGTTTGTGCTCATTAGAACATATGCTGTCATCCTGATTTCCTTTATCCCCTCTCACTGGAGTTTTTAGAATTTGGGCATCCACTCTAGTTCTGCTTTCCTCTTGTGTGTGCGCGTTTCAGTGAAGGGAATTTACAGAGGCTCATCCTGTTGCAGCTGTGTGCCCGTATGTTCAGACTTAGATACCCTTGTTTCTGGGTCCCTGTTTCAGTCCCTTTATCTACTTCATCAGCCCGTGTCTTCTCTCTCCTCCAGCACTCTCCCCAAACCTCATGTGGACACTGTCTACCCTCAATGAGCACTCTTCACCATTTGCACCCTCCCCAGGCTCTTTTCCCTCTTCCAACAACACTGAATGCTGCTGCATTTTTAATTTTATACTATCCGAGAATCCTTTAAAAAAGTGAAAAAAAATTAAGCTTACTTGATCTTTAATAAAGTATTTCAAGTATTTTGTTTTCTTTTGAAGCTTTCTGGAAATACAGTAGTTAGTTGATTTTTGTTTGTTTAGTTTTACATTTTATTTTGTTTTTCATCCAAGGTCTCACTTTATAGCCCAAGCTGGGCTATAAAGAACTCATGATCCTTCTGTCTCAGCCTCTGGAGTATTAAGATTATAGGTGTGTACCACCATTATAGGCCCAGATCATTATATTTTTAATGATTTATTGATACTGTTTGTATATATTATAGAAGCTGACCTTTTACTACAGTGTCCCAAGTAATTTCTTCCTTTCAACTATTTTTTTTAACTACATAAGTTCTAGCATTTCTTTTAAGTTCAGGATCTTGAAAATATGCTGCTGCCAGGCTGTATAGAGCAGGTTGGCCTCAAATTCAAAGAAATGCAGCTGTTCCATCTCCTGAGTACTAAAATCAAAACTGTGCACCACCACACCATTACATCACATCCAACTTAACCAACACACATAAAACCACGTCAGTAAATGCGTGTTTTCAGAAATGCATTCCTAGAAATAACAGAAGAAAATGAACACAGCTGGGCAAGATGTTTCATGTACCTGTCATCCCCTCACAAGGGGCTGAGGCAGGAAGGTCTCAAGTTCAAGAGTTGCCTAGGCTACAGAGTGAGACTCGCCACAAAAATAAACAGGCAAACAAACACTGAATGAATATCTAAATGAACATGCCCCTCAAGAGTGCTATTTAAATATTTATATTCAAATGTTTATACCATCATGATTCAGCCAAAAGTGGAAACAAACCAAATATCTCTCAGATGACAGACAGAAAAACACAGTATGTCTATCTCACTATAGAATATGACTTAATCACAAGGGAGGATGAAATATGGATGCAGGTACAACTTTGAAAACAGGAGCCAAACCAAACTACTTGGTGTCAGTTTTCTTTGTAGATAGCAGGTTTAAAGGACAGACACATAGATACACATGTAGATAGATATAGATGATAGATAAAAATAAAACTAGAAAAATGGAAAATGAATGAGTGATTTCTAGGGGCTTTGGGGAACAGCAATAGACAGTTTCATGAGTTTGAGATGTCCCTTTAGGATTATTTTTAAAACCTTTAGGAATTTTGAAAAGACCAAATGCTACTGACTCCTGTGCTTTTGGTCATTAGTTGGGTTGATGTCTTGTGAATTTTCATTTGTGTGTGTGTGTGTGTGTGTGTGTGTGTGTGTGTAAATGCATCAATAAGCATTTGCTTGTAAGGTAAAGGAAAAATACATCTCTGCCTACTGGTGATAGTTGAGACACAGCTTGGCCTGAACCTGCAGACCCACAGAAACACACAGACACTTACATTAATTTTACACTGATTGACCTAGGCCCAGGCATATTGCTCACTAACTCCTTCATCTTAACCCATGATTCTTATATTGTTTAGCCATGCTGCTGGGTACCTTTTCTCAGAAGCATCTCAACTTTTTTCCTCTTCATCTCCAGGCATCTCTGCTCTGCTCTGCTCTTTCTGTTCCTAGAGTTCTTCCAGTCTGTAGCTCCACCCACACTTCCTGTCTGCCTTGAGCCAATCAGCTTTTTTATTAAACTAGTAGGCAGGACAATTATTTCCAATGTAATAACATAGCCCCACTACATTACAGCCATAGAAATAACACAAAGTCTCACAATCATGACTCCTGACCTTTCTTGCATGGAAAGGCCCTTTCACCTTCCTCAAACTCCTGGCTGTGTCTGCTTGTCAGCATCATGAATTGCTTGGTTCCCACCGCTGTTCTTCCTTGACTATCAGTGCAAGAATGATGATGCTCAGCATGTTCATTTCGCTCAGACAAGACTCCAGCTAGAAGTGGGCAGCTGGCATTGCACTGGCTGGAGGGAGCTTCACAGGCTGGGGCCTTTTCCTTCCCAGAGCTCATTTGGAGATTCTCCCACATGGTGCTTCTGCTTAGCAACAAATTAAGCACTTTTGAGCACCTAATATGTGCCAGTTACTAATGCAGACATTTAGGATGCTTTCAGGAACAAAACTGACCAAGGATGCCAGCACTTGTGAAGCTTGCCTCTGCAGAGGGTAAGAAATAAATAAGGAACAGACATCAGAAGAAAGGAAACTTTTATTATGTTACAGGGTCAAATGTAGTTTGAAAAAACTGAAAAGGGAAGAAGCACTAAGGAGGGCAGCAGGGTGTAGAGTTTAACGCTTGTCAGGGTCTACCTCCAAGAGAGAGCGTGAATGATGATGTCACGGAAGTGGAAATTGGACCCCCAGCACTTAGCATTCAGCTGCAGCAAGCAGAGCCTGTGGCCTGACCTAAGGTGAGGGCATACAGAAAGAGCAGCACGTGGAACAGCTCAGTGGGAACACAGGTGACAGAAGAGGAGCAGAGAGCGAGATAAAATCAGAACACAATACAAAGGGAACAGGAGTATATCCAGTCCCTCAAAAGGAAGGGCTTCAACTGTTAGAGCAACAGACACAGGAACTATCACAGGTTCTGAGTGGAGACCTTGACTGTGTCCTCCTTGAGTTTTATCTCTGGAGGATTTTCCTCAAGATTTCCAGATGCATGTCACCTCCCAAATGGAATGCATTCTAGTCACCTGTTCCCATGTCTCCTTGACCATGCTTAAACAAATGTTATAGTTACAAACTCCACAACATTTTAAACTATCACTGAGGGACAACTGGAGTGTTCTTACATTAATCTGCACAGTAATAACTCTTGCTTCTGCCCTGAGAACCCCAGAAAGCTGGTCCAACATGTTTTCCAATCCTGTGGGATCTATTTTTCTGAATGCAGGTACACAGAGGAGTTAACATCAGGAGGACCCTTGACCTTGAACTGATGATCAAACCTTCATAGTTCATGCTTCAGGCAAGCAACTCCTCACACTGTCCCAATGGGTCCAACCTAGAGTCCTCTCACACTGAGCCAGCTTGTAGCTTAGACCACTAGCCCTTACCCTATACCCTGCATCCATACAATGTGTTTCCAAATGAACCAACTTCATGAAAGCTTCTGTCTCTTGTTTTGCTTTAACAGAAGGCCTCTAAAATATCTTCATACACTTTCAAGCTGCACTTACATCTCTGGATGTATAAGTGCCTGAAATCTGAAGTTTGCTGTTTTGGCTGTTATGGTTGACAGCACAGTCTATACTGGTTGCTTTTTCAGTTACTGGTAGTTTCCAGGCATATTCTTCCTTGCTTGAGGCAGGAAATGAGACTGGAAAACAGTTGAGGACTAGATTATAAATGTATTGTTGTGTGTCTGGCATAATAGACAGGAGAGAATTGGTGGCCAGTTGTAACCAGTGGATTGAAGGTGGGTCACTGGCAGGACACTTGCCTGGCCTGTGCAAGTCCATGAGTGCCATCCCTATCGCAAGGTGGAGGACAGAGACAAATGACTGCTTGGATTGTGGAATAACAAAGTCTGCAGTCATAAAGACTAATAACAAAGGTTGGAGGTGCCTGCTGTATAACTGACTCTGTACCAGTTGAGCCAAGGATGGTGGCAGCTATGTCCCTCTGTGACACTCCTGGGGAAGCTGGAAATGGCAGAAGAGATGGATCATAGGACCCAGTAGGTACAGACAGAAGTCGGATACTAGGCCAAAGGTCTGTAAGGGTCAAGAAATGGGCTGAGAAGGGCAAGGAGGTAAGATTTTAAAATCTCCATCCCCTTCCTTTGTGACTCTCTCAAAGGGACATGTGGATAGAAACCATGAGTACTAATCAATCAGTGAAGCTGAGGATTAGCTATAAATTTCAAGAAAAACTGTACTGGATATAACATGAAATTCAATCTTGTTTTATTTATGGAGACTAATTATCTCATTTTAAAATCTAAAATGACTTAAAGACTAAAGTGAACCAAACTTCTACTGGTTTTATATAAATGTTAATATGTACCAATGGCTGTAGACCCGAATAGTGAGGTCAAAGACAACAGAAAAACTGGAAATTGGCAAGTAACAATTTTAGGAATTACTCGAAACAAAATTCAGCATTACGAACCTAAACCTAAGGAGAAGAATCTCATCAAAGCCAGAAACTGCCTCATACAGTATCTGAAGTGTTAAAGAGGCTGCTGAAAATACAGGTAAGCCAATCATCACTTCAGCCAACTTGCACCCAGAAAGATAAATACATAAAAACAAATGGAACTTTTTCTCTGTTCCAATTAACTTAAATTTTCTATCTGATGTCTGTAAAGTGTAAAACTAATTACTCGTCTTGCTTTTCATTACTAAAGCAATTTTCAGACATAAAAATCAAAGCCAAGATAAATGCAAAAGATTAAGTCAGGACCCAGGTCCAGCATTACCTAGTAAGTGCTACCTGTTTAGCTTTTCCTCTGACTGTCAACTAATTATAATGAGCATCTCCTCAGCGCAGGTGAGTGTGTTCTCTTGAGAATGTAAAACCTAAAATTGATAGATCAGGGCTATATTTCTCAGTTCGTAGAGTTCTTGCCTAAAATACACAAAATCTGTGGTTTAATCTACAAGCATAGGAGCAAATGCTTATAATCTCAGCACTTGGAAAGTCAAGATAGGATGATCAGAAGTTCAGTCATCCTCAGTTACATACAGAGTTCAAAACCAGCCTGAACTACATGATGCTCTGTCTAAAAACTGAGGGAAAAAAAAAGACATCTCAATAGAATGTACTAACTCAAAAAGTAGTTAAGGCCTGCTCTGCTGTGCTGTGCTCACTGTCCTCCCGACTTCTGAGGAACAGTAACTGGACTCACTAGGTGACAACATGAATCCTGGGCCTTCACAGCTTGCTATGTCCCCGGTGTCTACAGCAGAACCTGCTATGGTCCAATGGCTCATCTGAGGCACTCCTGTCCCTGCTCCTTGGTGGAACTGTCTTTCTCATGGGGCCAGCAGCTGCCCAAAGGAAAATCATTCCTCAGAACTCAGCCTGACATCCCATTGTTTTCTGTTATCTCATTGGCCCAAGCAAGATACTTGAGAACAGTGTGAACATGGCAGTAAACCCATAGTGAGAGAGCAACCCCATAGCCTTTAGTGAGACCATTATATCCATTTTGGAGAATTTATCCAAAGAAATATTTCAACTATATATATATATATAATTGTGATTATGAAAAAATTAGAACCTAGGGATTCATAAATGAGTATATCATGATATAAGAAAACAAAAGGCTTGTAGATATTAAACTTATTGTAGATACTTTTATTTTCTTAAACAAATAAAAAAGACTTTGGGGACAGAGTCTCATGTATCTCAGGCTAGCCTTAAATTTGCTGTGTAGTTGAGGATTACCTTGAATGTCTGTTCTTCCTGCCTCTGTGTTTCAAGCACTGGAATTTCAAGCTCTTAGCGATATGCCTGGTTTATGCCGTGCTGGGAATTAAACCCAATGCCTTCAGGTAAGTGTTCTATCTGATCTACACCTTCATCTCCAGTCCATTTTTCCTTTTTTCTTTTTCCTCCCACAAGATCTCATTATGTAGCTCAGGCTAAACTGAAGCTCACTATGTTCTTTTGAGTTTCATGTACTTGTTCCTCTTCATTATCTGAAAATTTACATTATTACTAAAAATGCTATTGAGTACTCAAAACACAAGGATCAGTAAACACTTCTCCTGATTCATTGTCAAGATCTGAGATTCAGTAAAGGTAATAATAAAACAAAAAATATTGTGGTGGTATGAAAGAGGAAAGGCCATGTATGCTTGAATATGTGGTAGCCGGTTTGTGGAACTGTTTGTTTAGGAAGGATTAGGAAGTGTGACCTTGTTGGAGGGAGTGTGCCACTGCAGATGGGCTATGAAGGCTCTTCTCCCTCCACGCTCCCCTCATCGTGTGTGTGTGTGTGTGTGTGTGTGTGTGTGTGTGTGTGTGT
>PVIH01022105.1:0-28022 GCA_004025045.1 Sigmodon hispidus | reverse complement strand
TTTTTTTTTTTTTTTTTTTTTTTTTTTTTTTTTTTTTTTTTTTTTTTTTTATAAACTTTTTTTTAAACTTTATTTATTATTTATTTATTTATTTGCCTTGGTGTTTGCCTGGAACTGGAACTACAGACAGTTGTTAGCTGCCACGTGGGTGCTGGGAATCGAACCCGGGTCCTCTGGAAGAGCAGACGGTGCTCTTAACCGCTGAGCCATCTCTCCAGCCCCCAGGGATATTTTCATTAAAAACATCACTGGGTATTGCAGCAACAGAAGACTGGAAACCAAAATATCCATTTATTAGGAGTCATCAAATAATTAGCCAGATTTTAAGATATCTCCAAGATGGGCTGCAGAGTTTGGTGGGTACAGCTCTTGCTTCTGAGCCTAACAACCTGCATCTGGTTCCTAAGCTACACGATGGAATGAGGCTGACTTCTGAAAAGCTTTCAGATTCATTCATTCTCTCTCTCTCTCTCTCTCTCTCTCTCTCTCTCTCTCTCTCTCTCTCTCTCTCTCTCTCCCCTCTCTCTCTCTCTCACACACACACACTTGAATAAGAATTCAAAGCCACCCTGGTCTAAAGAGTGAGTTCTAGACCAGACAGAGCTGAAGAGTAAGATCCTGTCTCAAAGAGGAAAAAATAATAAATTTAAAATGTAATACAAACGAATCTTAAAGACATATTTAATGGAAAGTAGAAAATGAAATACAAAAGTCTGATCTGTTTGTAATTGGTTAAAAATATTAAAAGCACATATTCAAGTGTGTACCTCCGCACCCGTGCTTTCTTGTGCATGCTAGATGTCTTTAAACTGAAGAAAGCATGAAGAAAAGCTGCCCTGGCTAAGGAGATAACAGCTGTGAAAGAAAGATGTTTCACTTCAAATACTCTTTTGTATCTTTTGAATTTTAAACCATGTAAGTGTTGACCTATTCAGAAAAAAATTAAATTAAAAATTCAAAGCAAACAATGTGGGGAAAAGTAATAAAAATGTAGTTTACGAAAACATAGAAGAGAAATCCTTATTTTAAGGAGGTTCAAAGCATCCCAAGAAATTGCCTGTGAGCCATGGAAGAGAAAGGGGAGGCAGAAGACTTCAGTTCCGGCACCCAGACCTCTGTTGCCTGCTGAAGCAGATTTCAAGAGGAATGCAGCCCTCCTGAGCCTCAGTTTCCTCATTTGGTCCAGCTTGCTTGGGCCCTTTTTCCCTAGATGGATGATGGTAGCATGTTTAAAAAGATGGGGGGGGGGAGAAAGAGAGAGAAAGCTTGCTTTTCCCCTTCTAGAAGGACATGGTGAAGAGATAAGCCCCCAAGTACTGCCCTCTGAGCACAGGAAAAGCAGAGACTCTGACTTCAGAAGCTGAAAATACACTGGGTGGCACCCTTCCCTCTGAGCACCCTGCCCTATCCCTCCCTCCCTCCCTCTTCCGCATCCTCTCTGGACAGGCCCAGTGCCCATTAATGACAGAGCTGAAAAAGTTCCCTTTTTTGTGTGCTCATATTTCCTGCCAGGCCACTCCCATCTTTTAATGGTCGCTGTTCACAGGCCTCTGAGATGCCCAGGAACAGAAGGAAGCTTCAGAACTGTAGTACAATGAAAAATGTCACTGTTTTAACATGGCTACGCCCTTGTCCATCTACAAAGCACATTCGGAAACAGCGTACCTCAGTGACTGGACACAGTCCATTCTTAGAGTACTTACTGTACAGGCTGATAGAGTCTGAAGATGGTCTTTGAGCTGTGGGCCCCCAAGTCACCTCGGCTACCAACCTGCTCCCACATCCCACCTGTACCTTCTTCATAATCTGCAGCAGCTAAACAGGATGTCCATGTCTTTTTCTCTGAAACTAGAGGGTACTATACAGGAATGGCTCTTGGAAATAATCTGAATTCGTAGACAGATAGGGAAACTGAGGCCTGTGAAGAGTGAAATACTCTACTCAAGCACACAGCATATACCCTCCACTAAGACAAGATAAACAAACAAAAGATCAATTTCCTGACCTTTGCCTCTCTTAATCTGCTTGCCTTTCCCCACCGCAAGGCTGGGCTACTTTCCTTCACCCAAAAGCCCCCAAACAGCCCCTTCCTCCCCAGACTTACCTGTATCCCAGGCTTTCTCTGCTGTTCAAAATGGCAGCTACCAGCCTGGGAGCTACTAAGCACTTGCAACAGATCTGGTGACCCATGTTAAAATGAAAATATTTGAGCTATGCTGAACTAAATAAAATATATTACTAAAATTCATCTTACTCATTTCTTTTACTTTAAAAAATGTAGCTACCAGAAAATGTTTATGTATATAGATGGTACAACATAAATTCCTATTAGGCTCTGCTTTCTGATTTGACCCAAGGTCAACACAACTGACCTGCTCCTGCCTGTCAATCAAAGCCAAGCAGTCTTTACTGTGAAGACATGAAGCTCCTGGCCTTAATGAGTATGTTTTTCCTCTCGTGGAGGAAGGCAGAGAGGGGTAGAGAGGGCCGGTGAGTGATGTGAACTGCCCTGATGGAAATCAGTCCCCCAACATCATCATTCTGAAATAGATGGCAGCTTGGCCAGATGGGAGCAGAAGACGACAAGGTCTGGGGTGTCTGAGGGTGGCTTTACCCTCTTCTTCCTCTCCGGCCTCCAGTAAGAAACACATTTACAAAATAACGAAGTAATGCTGCCTTCCTGCATCCCTCCATGGTTCTTTGTTAGGCTATTCTAAACTCTCTCTCTCTCTCTCTCTCTCTCTCTTTCCTTCCCTCCCTCCCTCCCCCTTACCTCCTTCTCTCTCCTGACTAGCCTGTCTAGCTAGCACTGCCATTAGACCGTGGAGGGCTTAGAGAACATAACATGGGATCTTGACCCAGGAAAGTGACACCGCCATGGGTGGACTCAATGCTGGTCAGCTCCAAATGCTATGTTCCTCATTGTCACCTAACTTCTCGGCCTCAGTCTCCTTTTCTGATAAACTAGAGGAGAGGAGGGACCTCATAATCCCAAGGACTCCCTTTCTGCTACGACTAGGTTCTGGGCCCTGGCAGGCACCCATCTGAAGAGCTGCTTGCCGCCCTGCAGCTCCACTCTGGCCTCTTCTATCCTCTGGGGTGGATCCCTCTGCTAATGGTCTCCAGGGAGATGCGTCTTCTATGTTTTTACATAAAATTTCACTAAACCTCCCCAAATCCCTCACTGCAATATGGCAGGTTACTGTCTCAGAAGTCAGCCTCCCTGCATGGATACCCTGCCCACCCCACCACGTGACCTCCACGGACCTCAGCAGGGTCACCCCTCCCATAGGAAGGACCTTGTATTTTATTCATGCCAGCCTTGTTTCCAAGACATGAAGAGATCAGTGAGAGAGACAGTGGCCCAGCAGCCCCTGAAGGAGTAGCAGACATCCCCAGGGAAGTCTTAAAACACCAATGGAATGACGCAGGTTTATATTCCTTACATTCTTCCTGCCTCTCTTAGCTTTAGGTCATATGGGTCATGGGCACTGAAAAATCTTTTATAGCAGACAAATAAGGTATCGTTGAAAGGAAGCTACACATCCATGCTGAATGTCTCCAAACATTCTAGAGTGTGTGTGCAATACCATAGACCCCTGGCCCTTAGAATGATGGTACAGAGGAGAACATGGGATGCCTCCCCAGTGTGCTGGGTGCTTAAAAATACAACCATTTTCTTTATTCAAAGTGCAGAAGCTAAAGCCACCCAAAGTCTTTTTAGACGGGGCGCAGATCTTTCTCCTCCTTCATTAGGGCTTGGTAGTGGGAATGTGAGTGTTAGGTTTCCAGGAGAAAGGCAACCTTTATCGTTGGTGGAAGATGGGGTGGGTATTTTTAAGTTTGGGGAAGCCATAGACACATGCATTTTGTGTTTGTGCTTCTGTTTCTATATGTCCATTTTTGGATATAGAAAAAGATTGTAGTGGAATGCAATAAATTTAGGGTGCTGTAGCAGTTTCATTTTAATTTTGCACTTTCCTGATTTTCTATACTTTTAGTGTTTTGATAATCAATAAATAAGTAGCAGTAAATGGAATGCTAATCATTTCTTTAAGCTTCCTTGTAGACTCATTTTTATGGTCACTGTTTCATTGTGGTTTGGAAGTCAGTGGACTGTGAAACACTAATGAAATTCTCTACTCTTGTGGGCTGAGTGTACCCCTTGGCTCTGGAGAGGAGCCCTCCTGTATCCATGCTGGCAGACAGCTGTCCACGGCTGTGCTGATGAGGCTGCCAACAAATGGAGCTGGTGGAAAAACACAACGCCTCGCTCTCCAAGGGTGGCATTATGCTCACCAGAGTGGGGGGGGGTAGCTCAGCCCTACCACCAATAGAGACTCCTCTACCGAAGCCAACCTAGACAATGGCCATGTTTCTTGAACTCCACATCCCCTTCATATCCTATGTCAGAACACCTATAACAAGCTTTCTTTCCTGTCTGGGCTAACGGGATCTAGAGCACAGAGATCCTGGCTGCCTCTTCTTCACACGTGCAAACAGCTCTAACAGGCACATTCACTCGGCTATTTACCTCTATGTACCAGCACAGCTCCGATGAGGAGCAATGACAGACATTTAAACAGTGTCCCTGGCCTCCTGCTGCTCACACTCTAGTGGGAAAGTAAAGCAGCAAAAGACGGAAGTCACATCCCAGTAGCACCGGGTACAGTAAAGGATACAATATAACACCATCTTTCAGCTGTGACCGGATGACAAGGCAAAGCCAGCTGGAAGATGCCAGGGGAAGAAAGCAAACCAGGATGGGAGCTTCTTCAAAATAAAAGAGTGTGGAGCACCAGAGTAAGGAGAGTTAGAGACTAAACTCCTAGTGGCCACCGATTATGCAAAAGGCCCAGCCTTCCTTCCTGTGGCGCTTTAGAGCCTGTCTGCTGGGTGAGGCTGGCCTGGCCACAGAAAAAGACTTCATCCCCAGCTACTGAGTCAACAAAGGCTGCTTCTAGCATGCCTGGGGGTAGTGAGTGGTTGATTAGCTTGGCCTCAAAATGCTGGTGGGACAACCCATCCTTCTTACCCACACTCTGCTGTTACATCCTCCCTCTCCCTACATGCCACACTATCAATAAAGAAGCCAACTGATTCTTGTTCACTATGCTCAGCTCATGGCATCGGTTCAGCAAACTGTTTCTGCAACCAGCCTTGAACTGGCCACTGAGCATAGAGAAAAGAGCTAACTAAAGGTCCTGCCCCTTCTGCCCTATACCAACTCTCCTTTCTATCTGGGGAATCTCCCTCCATCTAAGTGAAGCCTGCTCTGAGTTCCTGAAATGGTTCTTACGGGCAGATCAATTCAGACACAACAGAGTGGTGTTCCTACCTCCTCCTCCAGCGCTACACCAGCCCAAGCAGAAAATCTGGAGCCTCTGGGAATGAAGTTGTGAGCAGCATCATGGCAGGTACTATTGATGGAGGACAAAGGGGGATTCGGGATTGTTGTGAAGAAAAAGTGGTAGGGGAGACCATTAGAATGGGGTGGAGCAACAAGCCTCAGACCTCCTTCAGCACCATACAGAAATGCCTCTGGAGTCAGAGGGGGCCGTGTCTAATCTGTCTCTTTCAGAATCTCCTGCATAAAAATAGTTGCTGCCATTATTTGTAAAAGCCAACTGCACTCTGTTCAGCACCTCAGACCTGGCTGGGTGCTGAGGTGTCCTCCTATGCAGTGTGGGGATGTCCTAAATTGTACATATTGACTCCAGGGAGTCTTTGGAGCTTAAATCCCCAAAGGCAGTAAGGCTCTGAGAAGCCCTGTGGGATCTTTTTCCCAGATCAGGGGTCAATCTGATGTAGTTGGGTGGCAGGCATTTTTTTTTCAATGGGACACAGTCACCCGGGAGAGAAGTCAGTATTGCAGATGGTTCCAGACCCTTGAGCTTCTTCTTCTAAGAGTGGAAAGGCGTTTATAAATAGACCGACTCCTTCAGTCCTGCACAGACATAGATCCCACACCCCTGCCCCAGCCTTAGCCAGCTGGTTCTTCAGTTCCTGAATTCCCATAGCCTTCCACAGGAGAGAAAGCAGACAATAAACCAGTGTCAGTGGGGGTAGAGAAGAAGGTGCCCTGGTGACTGGCCTCAGTGCTGGGAAGGACAATGATCTAGAAATACTGCTGGAGAAAGAAGCCTCTTGCTGGTTATCTCCTGGAGGCCCAAACTGAATAGCAGCCTAATGCACTAGAAACCATTTCCTCTCTGCCTCAGTTTCTCCATTTATCTAGCTCTTGGGGATGCTGATGAGATTAGCATATGATAGAAGTGAAAGACGTTGGAAAAACATTCCAGTTCTTGTTTTTGTTTGTTTGTTCTTCTGTAGCATCCCAAGCATGGGTATGGGGACTTTGATCCTTGTCTGTGTTAGAGCTGAGAAATTACACACTGTGGCACTGGTAGCCTTGAATTCTTCACACTACCTATCCTTGAGGGCAATAAAACTTAGAGAATGTTCCCTCTTACAGTAATTTCTGACGAATACAGATTGACACATACTACACCCAGTCTTATTTTGACTTAATAAGGTTTTGACTTATTTGACTTAATAAGGTTTTGCCTGGCCACATACGTTACAGACTGCAGACTAAACCTTGCCCTAGAATATCTTGGTTTTGTTTTTAAAAAAAAAAAAAAAAAAAAAAAAAAGTTCTCTGAGTCATTACCATTCTACCCACCCTATCCCACACATACCACAGACACTGACAAGGGAAAAAAAAAAGTGGCTAAAATATAAGTGGCCAACTCGAATCTCTTTTTAATTAAGATACTTGTTTACTCAATAAAATACAGAGTAAAAAAACATTTACTGAGAACCCATTCATTGATGCTTAATAACTATGTCAAATTCTCATAACAACATTCATTCCAACACCCCCAGATAATTGCTCATCTCTCTCATTTGCTATCCACACAGCGCTGAATTTGTGTCCAAGTGTAATTGATCCAAAATTGGGCTCTCTTTCAAAAATATCTGTAAAACCTAATTACCAGGAAAACAGTTCTGGCATCCTACAGAAAGTGGGTGCTTCAGCATGACAAGCCGTACACTCATCTTGGCTAATCAAGCCACATTATGTAGCCGGAGGAATCTGGGCGATTTGGAGCAATGAGGGTGGAGGAAAAGTTGGGACCATGTCACACTGGACTTTGCAGTGACAGCCTTGATTTTGTTAGGTCAAGGATGGGGGGAGGGCAGGAAATCGAATATCTTTGCTGGAAAATATGAATTTAGAAAGTACCAGATAATAGGCCCATAATAGGCTCAGGGTCTAGGGGTCCTATTTCTGTCCACAAGTCCACAAAGCCTTGCCCCAGGGAATTCTGTCCAAGCTGGCCTGGGCTGCTGCGCTCCAGTTTCCATGCTGCTTCCCCACTATAGCAGGTCTCTCCCTTCCTTAGTCTTGGGATTGTTCATTATAGAATGAGCTCTCCTGATACCTAGAATCTGTTTCCCCAAATCTTGTGGCCTCATTTAAAGCAAAGATCCCCTTCCCTGCTCCTGTGCTCTGTGGATGTAGCAGAGGAAGAGTTGAGTGTGAACAGGACTAAGGAGAATGAAGGGCCGAGTGTTTCCAACTCCCAGCAGTTCTGTACCTACTGCAACTCCCAGGTATCAGACACTCTGGGAATAATGATTTCTTTCAGCCTAAGTCTGACCTACCCTGGTGGTTCTATCTGGCTGCCCTTATGTATAATCGACCTGGCCAATAAGGAACCGAGCCAAGCCACAGAACCTCAGACTTTTTCTCTCGACACTGGACACAGCACATCCTCTTTTAAATGTTTTTCTCGTCCGGGTTCCACTCCCCTCTCTGTCTTAGAAGCCCCCAGAAATCCCAGCCCTATCTCTGCAGTGATAGCACACTCCGCGGACCTCAGCTGCTTCTGCCCTGAGCTGTGGACTCGGGCTTGATTGAATGCTAGTCTCCATGGCCATTGCAGATTTGAAAGGTGGGAACCTACCGGATCCTTCCGGGCTGCCCTGGCCTTCCTCCAGGTGAAACTAGACCAACAATCCGAATAACAAAGCCTCACAGCGGCGGGAGATAGGGCTTTGTAAACCCAGCGGATCACGAGCATAAACACACCCGCGGTTTCCGCGTGTGTCGCTAGAAAGAGATCTCCAGCCGCCCAGCGAGGATGTCAGGTTCCCTGACAAGCTTTATCCTCAACTTCTCCCATGTGCCAGCAGCTGAGATGTTCACCTGAACAGCACCTGGGTCCCGGCCGCCAAGCACCCTTGGGGCCTCATTGAAAAGTAAGGGATCCCCTCCTCCACCTGTGACAACCCCTTTCCTAATGTACATGAAAAGACTGCGCGAGGCGCGGGTGCCCAAGTACCAGAAAACTGTCACTGTCCAAAATGCTCTCCAGCCTTCCCGGCAGAAGTACAGCAAAAAACTTTTGGCAGGAACCACCTGTGGCTGCCGAGAGGCCCGCCCCGCCCCGCCCGGACCCGGAGGCGCCGCGGAGCCCCCGGCCGCACGCGCCCGCAGAAGTTCCCTCGGAGCCCCGCGCGCCACTTCGCTCCAGGCCTCGGTGCCAGCCAGGAGGCGCGGCGCCCGCTCGCTGGCTCACTCTCCACTGGCTCTCCCCTCCCTCCTCCTCTCCCTCTTTGCCTCCGCCCGCCTCCTTCGGTTGCATGGCTGCCGCACGCACGGAGCCCCTGAATAGCCACCGCAGCCCCCCGCCTCCTGCCCAGCGATAGAGCGCGCCCCTGCCCGCGCCGGCGCCCCGGGACGCGCGGACCTCCTGCGTCCTAGCAACAGCCCTGCCATCGCTTCGGGGGCACCGGGGATGCTCAGCCACCCTCTCGGAGCCCCGCGACCTCCCGACCCGCCTAGGCAGCGGAGGTACGGAAGCAGACCCCTGACAGCCCGCGCGCCGAGCTGCTCACCTCTGCGCGCCGCCGACCCCGCGCGCCTCCCGCACTTGGCTCCTGGCCGCAGCGCTCGGGTCTTCCTTCGCCGCCGCTGTCCGTCCGTCCCTGCGCTCCCGAGCCGCTCGGGCCGTGCCGCTGTCAGAGTCTCGTGGCTGGGCTGCTCCAGCGGGTGTGCAGCCGAGCGGCGGGCGCGCGGGCAGCTCCTCCCTCCCGGGGCCGCGCCTCCGCCCTCCGCACGCCCCGCCTTCCGCACCGCGGCTAGCAACCCCGAGCCCGGAGCCCAGCGCCCGCGCCCACGGCTTGGGGGGCCGCACGGGGCTAAAGGGCCCGGATGTGTGCGGTCGCCGGTCTCAGGCTCGCTCGCGCCCGCCCCCTCCCCGCCCTGCCACACATGCACTTGCTTCGGCCAGGCCTCCTCCCGGCTCTCTAATTTCTATTTTGACAGTCGCTGGCGAGTGGGCGGTGCTGCCGGGGACGCCCAGGATCCGCGCGGGTAGCTAACTGGAGTCAGATCCCTGTGCAGGGGCGGTGCGGGGGACCCGGCAGAGCCACCCAGCGCTGGGGGTTCCGCGTCTTTATTCTTTCTTTTCTTTTTTTCTCTTTGCCTCCTCCAGGATTTAAAGGGACAGCCCCGGCCGAGGCGACCGGCCAGGCGGCCGCAGTTTCTCCGGTCTCCAGACGCCCTCTGGGGCCCGGCCGGACCCGCTCACACCGGAGCGCTAGCCCAGAACTGTAGGGTGTTTTTAGGCGCACACCCAACCAGGGACAGCCAGGCTACAGAATTTGGCTCAGTCGCTCGTTGCACAATTTTTACAGAGTCCGATTCGGATGGGAAATTAACTATCCAACCATTGTTTCCCACCTGAAAACAAGAGCAAAAGCGGGTGAGAAGTTTCTCTATCGCTCCCGGAATTGCAACAACGAGCGCCCCAAGACGCCCGGCAAATACCAGTGAGCGTAGGCTTGCAGCACCCCAGAGCGCCCAACTCCCTGGGAGCAAGTTGCTCGGGTGTGTGCCCCCCAAACCTGCTTGGGCTGAAGCATACCAGTAACCCCCAGACCTGAAGGGAGCTTTCTGCCAAGGGAAGAGTCCAAAGAGGGTTTGACTCCTCCCACTTCTTCAAATCCCAAAGTAGTGATGGGCAGGAGGAGCCTAGTCCCAGGAGGTACTGCACACGCTGTCTAGGGCTAGGTGACGCTGGGTCATAGGTTCTCCATCCCCTCCGACTGAAACACTCAAATCAGCCTTGCTCTGCCTTTGTGCAACCCAGATAGGATCCCTTGGCCTCCCTAACTGACGATGTATTTGCCCAAAGTCAGCCGATAATTTCTGGAGCTCTTTCCTCAGAGTCAAGAAAGTTTACTCAAAGTCCTGAGCTGTGAGGGATGCCCAAAAGTGCCTCAAGAAAGAATGCCACTACCTTGCCTCAAATCCCAAGCAGTAGCGCTGGATTCTATCAGTCTTCTAGTCCTGCAAACACTCCATGATATACTTTAAGGATTTTCTATAGTTTTGCTTGGTGATTCTTCTTAGCTATCGAGATGTCTTATTCATTTCATTAATTCACATACTAAATGTATAATGTGAAACATTATATCGTGAGACCATATATACATGACTGCATGACTATATATATGTATATATGTATGTGTGTATATATATATATATATATATATATATATATATATATATATGGCAAGAGAAAACATGCCTGAAATAAGATGACTGGAGAAAACCAAAGATGAATGATGAGAGGTGGCATCTGGAACACAGGTTTGAGTGCAGTAGTTATATGGCACTAATGAGCCAATGAGATCTATCATTCAAACTATCAAAGTCTGGAGAAATCTAGGCTCAGGATGCTGGCTTCCAAGTTAATGGATCTTCCAGAGTGACAAAAATAATACTCTAGCTTTAAGTTGCCCTGGGAACCACTGCCCTCCCAAACTAGGTTGTGTGTATGGCTTTCTTTCATTTAAAGGGTCTTTGGCAATGTGGTATACTGCTGAACCAGCTAGATGCTTTCTTTTCAGCCATAAATCTGGTTGTGTCCCTGGCAAATGTGGGTGTACATTCAGGAACTACCCAAGATCAGCCCTAAAATGGCAAGAATGCTGTTCTGGGAAATATGGTGGCTGCAGCCAGGGAAAAGGTGTCCTATTTTAAAAAGTAAATGGTTCTGAATTGCAAAGTTTCTCCTGCCTTGCAGTGTGAAGTAAATGATTCACAGCTAAACAGCTTGATATGCTGGGCACTAGGCATTCGTGATGCTCTCCACAGTGAGCCTCGAGGTGACTGGACCTGAAGAACCAAAGTCAAAACTTCCCTAAGTGTTTAGCAATGGTTTGCAAGTCTTTCTAAAGGAAGTGGCTACATACCACACTTAGGATGCTTCCTTAGTGTCTCTTTAAGACGTTTAACTCAATCCAGAGTGTCCAACACATGCCCATCATACCTAATAGGTTTTCATGGAAAAAAAAAAGTGAATGAGCAAGGTTTTTTGGTTGGGGAGATTTTTTGTGGTTGTTTTATTCATTTGTTTGTTGTTTTGTTTTTCAGTACTGGGGATTAAACATAGGACCTTTACCACCAAGTGACATATGTCCTCAGACTTTTCTTTATTTTTGATTTTGAGTGAGTTACTTACTAAGTTACTAAAGTTGGCCTTGAGCTTAAAATTCTCCTTCTTTGGCCTCCAAACGAGCCAGGATTACCGCTTTGCACCACCAGACCTAGCTCATTTTTATTTTATTTATTTTTGTATTGCTGCAAATGAAATCCAGGGCCTTGCACATGATTAGGCAAGAACTCAAAATCTCATTTTAAAATCCTGGAGTATGATCACATATAATGACAGAGATTCAGTGAACTTTGCGAAAGTTTGCACTTGCTCGTATGTAAGTGCAACAGTAACTTCACTTTGCTATAATTAATAAGATTTACCAACAGACTACCATTTATCAGCTAACCTAGTATAGTTCATCATTCAACTTCTCGAAGCTTCCATCAGCAAGTATATAAAAGAGGAATAACAACAGGATCCTTTCTACTCCACAGAGATATTGAGATGACCAGATGAGATGATTTGCAAGATGTGAGCAAGTATTGCTCCATGAATATCATACCCAAAGGGGTCCTGTATACCATGTGTGTGGAGTTCTGTGTAAATTGTTAGTGCGAATAAATTGGAAACTGTAATAAACTGCAAAGAAATTTCTGAGAATAGTGTTTAATATTTACCTATATCTCAAAGATATTAAGAGGCACTCTTGGAAAGGAAGAGAATGGACAGTTATAAAACCTCTAGAATTACATCTCATAAGTGTATTTCTATTATATGTTCCTCATGACAATTGTATACAACACACTTTGTGGTGACCATTGTATATATGAAATTTCTGATGTTAACAACATCTTAGGAATAACAACAACAAAAAGGTTTGTGCTGGGCAGTTTAGGAGCATACTACTTTGTAATGCTGCTCCTAGAGGGGTATGTGGGACAGAGAGAGACAGAGACAGAGACTCCCAGGAAAACAGGATTCAGGTTCTCAATTCCCCTACCCCTTTCTCTTTTCAGGAAGGTAGAAAACAGCACAATTGCTAATAGGTAAAGAGGACAAGCACTACCTGAGCCACTCCGGCCTGACTGGTGACCTCCAGGCCAGTGAGTGACCCTGTCTCATCTTAAAGGAGGATAAAAACCTGTGATTGTCCTCTGTCCTTCACACACAAACTAACTCTCTCTCTCTCTCTCTCTCTCTCTCTCTCTCTCTCACACACACACACACACACACACACACACACACACACACACACACACCCCTTTACACTGGGCCCCAAATGCTAACATTTTCCAAGTGTGCTTTACCCTGATGGCCCCTCAATATACCTATTGCCACTTCCAAAAAGCATTTGAGAATCAGACATGATACGCCTTTATTGAAAATTCTTCAGTGAGTGTTTTCTAAGAAAAAAAGCATTCTCAATCAAAACAATCAAGCTCAGAGCAGAGTCATCAAATATGTTATCTAATCTAAATATTTTATCAACTCTTATTGATGGAAATAAAGAAAAAGAAATAAATTCTGGTCCAGAGCTAACCCAGGATTCCATGTTACATTCCATTGTCATACCTCACAGGAGGATATTTCCTGTTAGTAAAGATAAATGTTGAAAATTTTTGGTTTTTATCTTAATAACCACATATGCATAACCTATATATGTCCGTTTTAATTGAGCATTAACAAAGTTTATCCCAGCCAAACTGTAAACAGATTCCTTTGAGGCAGGTCTGCCTCTCATCCTTGAGTTCCCTCTTCATCCTGCCCAGTCCAGATTTGCAAGATTTACTAGGTCAGTTTAGTGAGTATCCTACCATGCTCATCATTTGAGCACCTCTATATCTGATCAAATTCATTCTCTGCTTTTGATATCTGATTGTTCTGGTCTACCTCGAGCCAAAATCCTGTCAAGTCAGTTTAGCAAGAAGCCGCCTGCTCTTGATTTACTGATTTTCCTCCTGCTCACTAACTAAATCCCTCCATACTCCACTCCTTGGCTGTAACTCCCCATTTCTTTCTGTCCAATCCCTGCTCCATTGCAACAATCTTGAAAAATCATCATTATCATTTTAATAAATATCAACATGAGTCTCTTTTTCACAGAGCTAGAGAGGGAGGCAGAGATAAAACATGACTTGAAGGCAGCCTAGCCTCGGTAGAAAGTTCAGGAAACCAGAACAGTACAGGCAAACTCAGTCTCAGCCTCTCCCTACAAAACACAGCCACAAACAAATACAGAAGATACTGAAATCCATGCATACACCAGTGGTAATTATTGATTTGTTTAATAGGCATGAGTAATTAATATCCCCCAGGGACCAGCCTCCCCTACAGAATTCTATGGGTTTAGAAGTTCTACTTCTTGATCTTTCAAATTCTTCCACAGTGTCCTCTATGGTTCCTACTACCCCCAGCTTGGCTATGACACATCTCATCCCTGTGGCTCTAACTCTCCACTAGTTACCATCTCCCTAGAGAAGATGCTATGACCCCTATAGAGAAGTTGGTATGGGTAGGTTGTGCTTCTATACCCACCTGCTTTTTTGCCACACCAGACCCTACAGAGGCTGCCAATAACAGCTTCGATAAAGGGTTGAAATAGTTCAAAAGAATCTAAAAGGAAGCCTAGACACTTGTAGTTGTCCATGAGATATGACTGGCCAGAGATACAGCCCATCACAGTGGGACATATCTGTGTCTAACCTAGTTCCTTGGCTTTTAGGATTCCTTCTTATTTCACATGAGATTTTGATATGACTCTCCTGGGAAGTACTTTTTCATAATCTTCTCCTTGCTCTCCTTCCCCCAAGATTCAGTCAGTCACACTACCTACGGTAACATCCTAGGGTGGTTGGGTGGTGACTACTTTTTTAGCCACTGTTCTGTTGCTGTGAAAAGGCACTGTGACCAAGGTAACTCTTAGTTTTGTGTGTGTGTGTGTGTGTGTGTGTGTGTGTGTGTGTGTGTGTGTGTGTGTTTAAAGCATCTATTTGGAGAGTTGCTTACAGTTTCCAAGGGTTAGTTAGTTCATTATCATCATGGCAGGGGGTATGGCAGCTCCCGTGGCACTGGAGCAGTGTCTGAGAGTTACAGCCTGATCCACAGGTAAAGGGATAGGTAGAGAGAGAAACTAGACCAGGTATAGCCTTTTGAAAATCTCAAAGCTCACCCCAGTGACATACTTCCTCCCACAAGGCCACACCTCCTAACCCTCCCTCTAATCCTACCGAAGTCTTCCTCCCTGATGACTAGGTATTCAAATATATGAGAGTATGGGGGCTATTTTCATTCAGACCACCACTCTACTGGCATTCTAAGTATGAGAGAAGAGCTAAATCTACTTCCTCTGAAGTCTGAGTGACAGGTGTGCCTCTGTGTCTTTTTGGATTTCTTTGTGGGTCAACTAATGAGTAACATTTGACTCAAGTGTGTAGATGCTTATGCTTCACCATACACTTTCTAAGACCCATTGTCAGAGAAAATTAGCCTAAATGTATGTGATGGCTGTTCTTGACTGTCAGCTTGACTACATCTGGGATTAACTAGAACCCAAGCAGCTAGGCACACCTGTAAGGGAATATTTCTTGGTTGAATCATGTGAAGCAAAAAAATCCACTCTAAACTGCGTCCTTTTTGTTTTTTTATTTAAAGGTTGGTTTTGTTTTTTTTTTTTTTTTTAACATGCCAACCACTCTCCCCCTCCTCCCTCTCTTCCAGGTCCTCTCTCAGCCCCTCCCCACCAGACATCCACTCCTCAGAGAGGGCAGGGACTGCCTGGGGTAGTCAGTAGAGTCTGGCATACACAGTTGAGGCAGGACCAAGCCCCTCTCCCCAGTATTAAGGCTGAGCATGGTTTTCCACGAAAGAGAATGGAATTTAAAAAGGGATTAATTCTTAAACAGGGTCTTTGGGGGAGGAAAGATCGACCTTAAATTCAGACTGCACCTACATAAAAGACATGGAAGAAAGAACTCTTGTTCTTTGGCTAGCAGGCTCATTTCTGCACTGGCATGAGAGCCCGCTCCCTCAGGATTCCATTATATACTGAAGACCCGCTGAGACATCCAGCCTCATGGACTGAACAACTATTGGATTCTCGAACTTTCCATTGGAAGACAGCTGTTGTTGGAACAGCTGGACTACAACCTGTAAGCCACTCTGATAAGTCCCATTTATATATACAGAGAAATTCATTCTGTCAGTTCTGCTAGTGGCCAAATGTGACCTGAGTTTAGTCCCCAGAAATCACATGGTAGAAGGACAGAAGCAGCTCCTCCAAGGTGACCTCTGATCTCCACCCATGTGCTATGGTGCATGCTCTCTCTCTCTCTCTCTCTCTCTCTCTCTCTCTCTCTCTCACACACACACACACACACACACACACACACACACACACACACACACACACACACATGCACACACACCATCAGATTTTAAATATTTTATAAAATTGATTTTAAAATATTTTTTAAATGAGACGCTGTAGCAAACTTAATGGCTGACTCTGCTGGGAACTCAGAGGTCCAGAAAACGAAGAGGTAGAGGGACAGACTGAAAATGCTGTACACAGAATGTGTCATGTAGAAATGAAGACTATATTGGAAATTGGAGTAAAAATCACTCATGTTAAATCCTGCCTCCCCCCCCCAAAAGTCTACATTTTATCATATCCTCAGATTTCGAGTGACAGTGAATTTAAAAGCAACAGACTAACTTATTTGGTGGTGGTAATTTCATGAAAACAATCTATTCAGGCTGTGGCAGGGTTGTTGATGGCTGCTTTTAGTCAGGTTTATAGTGAAAATTGATAGAAAGGTCTGTAAAATTGGCAGGCTTCTCATAACAGGTCTTATAAAGCAGAAACTAAAGAAGTCATGGTTTCTGAAGATATGAATGTCATTAAAAAAGAAACTATTTACTTTGCATTGGGACAATATAACAGGTGCCTTAACAGCTTCTAAGAATTGGCCAGAAACCCCTCCACACACACACACACACACATACACATTACAGGTTCAAAGGTACGAAAGGAGAAATGTATTGCCATTCCTGGAGAAGAACATGTCCACTGTGACTCTGTTGATAAAGAGAAGCCTAGAAAAAAAAATGTTTTCCCAGTACTCATTTGGCTGTGTTCAGCTGCCTAGCCACTTAGACGCTAATGCACGTGTCCTCCAAGAGGACCCACCTGGAGGTGGTGATGGGTTCATCCACATGATGCTAGTTTTATAAAAACACAGAATACAAGATGACAGGCTCATAAATAAAGGCTTTCACACATTGTCAAGGGCAAGCCTGAGAGGTCAGGCTATGGCTGTAAGGTCCTAATCTGTACAGACATCCTTGGAGAGGGAGATGAAGATAAGCTCTGAGGGGAACACCTGAGCCTTCTTGGAGGCCCCAGCATGTTAGACATGCCAGAAACCTGGATTGTCTGCTGAGGAAAATTGCAAGCAGTGAGTGGCGCTGGGTCAAGTGAGAAGTCATGTGGGCTGTAGCTAGCAAGTCAATAGAGGTGAGGCTGCCCAGGCTCTCGGGAGCTCACATCAGGTAGCATGCTGCAGGTGTTAGACACGGAGTGATATGATTTACTTTTTACCCTTCTAGGTTTTGGTCTTGCTTTAGCCTAGTTGGTCTTTGATATCCTCCATTACTCCATTTTTAAAATGGGAATTTCACAGCCAAGAGTTGCCCTGACTCTCAGGAGAGAATTTGAACGTTGGCTTTTGAACAATGTTGACTCATGAACCGTGGGGATTCATGAAGACAGACTAAATGCATTCTGCATTATGTGATGGACACAAGCTGGTGGGCCAGAGGAAAAATGTCAAGATCTGAATATGAAACACTCCCCCATAAGATCATACATTACGCATTTGTTTCCTAACTGGTAGAAACATTTTGGGAGGTGGTGGAAACTTTAGGATGTGGCATCTACTTGGAGGAAGTAGGCAACAAGGTGTCTAGATGTTGACCTGGTCTCCAGTCCTCTCTTTTCACAGTTTCCTGGATACCCTGAGGGGAAGAGGACCCTCCACATGGTCTTACCACCTCGAGGTTTCGATTCATGTCAGGTCTAGGGGTGTCTCCTGAAATCTTTGAAAC
The DNA here is from genome assembly GCA_004025045.1 of Sigmodon hispidus. Lineage (NCBI taxonomy): Eukaryota > Metazoa > Chordata > Mammalia > Rodentia > Cricetidae > Sigmodon > Sigmodon hispidus. The sequence goes on along the minus strand of PVIH01022105.1, from coordinate 10,461 downwards.
TAAGAAAAAGAAATCCACCCCCCCCATTTTTTATATTGTTTCTGTCAGGTATTCTGTTGCACCTAGGAGAAAAGTAACTAAAGTGTCCTCCTTGTCTATAGTCACTCCTTGTTGTCACCAAATATCCAACAAGAGGCAAGTTCAAGAGAGCCTGTCCCATAGAGCATCTGAGGGTATGTTGTGGTAGCCAAACACTGGCACATTTATGGCCAAACTTCTTGTTTTCTTTTGTCTAACTAGATAGTCCAGGCTATCCCAGAACTCTCTGTGTAGATCAATTTGCCCTCAAATTTATAGAGATCCTTTTTCTCCAGTTTCCCAGGTGCTGGGAATTCAGGCGTACATCACACACTGACTAGGTGGCCTTTGTAAATAAGAACTCGTGGATCCTCACAAGAAGTGTATGATATAGACATCATTATCTCAGCATTGAATAAATGGGAAGCTGTGATGTCACTGATAGGCAGACAGGCAGGCAGAACCTGCACTGTTCTAAGGCTGCACTTTGAGAGACTCTCTCTAAGCTTGTTTTAATTTACATTTTAAGAGAATGGATGTGACTGACATTTTTTTCATACTCTCTCTAGTCATTTCATTCTTGTAATTGCATGAGCCCTTTGCCCATTCTCAAATTAGCTGTTCACTTTGTTTCTTGTGTCTAAGATCTTTTCATGCTGTGAAAGTATTAACTCATTGTCACACATGTTGCAAATATTCTTTTAAGTGGTAGCTTCAAATCATAGTTTTGGAACATTGATGCTTCAATATTCCAAATTATACAAACAACATTCTATATCTTTGAACTTTTAAGACACAGCGCAGCAGGCATTGTAAAACTGAGTCCAGTCCTAAAGGAATGGCCCAGTGATTAAGAACACATACTATTCTTGCAAAAGACTCAGGTTCTGTTCTTAGCACCCCTGTTGGGCTTCTGGCTTCTTCAGGTGCCTGCATTCGTATTTACACACACTTAAAAATAAATCTTAAAAATACTAAATTCCCATTCACATCCATAAAACACAAGGGTTTCCCTTTACTTCCCCCCAGTTACCACTTTTAAGGAGCCTTCTAAACCCTCTCCCGCTCCGGTACCCCGAGTGCACACAGCCTCACTCTATATTAACCTCTTGATGCTTGGTTGAGATGTCACCCACTGTATGACTGATGTCCTAGCAGAAGCACCCTCCCAGCCCTGGGAGGTATAAATACCCACATTTTTCTACCAATGTCTTTTTTTTTGTTTTGAATGTTTTTCCGCACAAACTCCAGAATTTATGTGGAGTGTGGCTCAAGGTCAGGAAATTTCTGTCTTGCTCTCCCCAAGTGAATAGAGTTGGTAAGCATCGGGAGGAAGCCCACCCCAAAAGAAAGGAGAAGATGAGATGTGAGTGTGCACAAAGGCAGGACAGTGCAAAGTGAGTCTGAGGACCTGGAGAGGCACAGTGTCGGAGGGCACTGAGCTCCATTGCGGGTGGGGGTTGCCGCACAGCAGTTCACACCTGCTGGCAGGGGGTAGATGCAGGAGTGGGGTCAGGGAAGAAGATCCTCAGCCCTTAGCCATCAGTGGAGTCTGGAGGAGTCGGACTGCATATACTGTGACTATAGAACTCTCTGGGTAGTTATTCAGGGAAATACTGCATCTGGATGCAGCTGTTCTGTTTTTCACAGCCCTTCTTCCATGTGCACAGATGGAAGATTTTCCTGTTGCAGGTGGAGCACAGATTCTACGGGTCAATGACATACCCAAGAACAGCAGGAAGCTGGCTCCCTTCCTGTGGTGATGGTGGACTGATGGACTGACGGAAGGGGCTCTGGATGTGATGAGCTCATTGTTCCTGTGTGGCTAAGGTGATAGTAGTGACGTGAGCATGTACTGGGTTACATTCAGAATAATGGGCACCAGGATTTCTTGGGTGGTCTTCTCCTCCAAAATAAACAATAAACGTCTGAAAGCCTTGAATATTTCCTGGCTCTTTTGGCTTGGTGCCCTGCCTGCTTCCACTCCAGTCTCCAGGGCCAGGACTCATGGAGCACTGTGAGCTCACCACCTCTGCCCTGCTTGGTAACAGCTGCATCAAGAGCTGGACTTTATTCTGCCAACAAAACCCAGCAGCTGGGCCAGCATCCTGGACTCCTTCCAAGTCACTGGTCCAGCAGGATCCTTACCTGGTGGCTCTGTCCCACCCCATGGTCTGTTTTTCCTGTTGGTGCCCCTATTCACGGAGTGCTGGATAAGGCCTGCTGCCTCTAAAAACAAAACCATGACCTTCCCAAGTTGCTGATAGACCAAAGACAGCACAAGCCGTGAAAGGGAACATGGAAGTTCCTAACGTACAGAAATGCACTCCTTGAAAATGCAGGTTACAGGCCATCTGTTGAACACCAGCACCAGTGAAGAGAGATTCATGGAGTCAGTTATACCAGACCATGCATCTGAATCTACTAACCCAGACTGCTAGATGACACTGCTGTCCTGCCACTCCTTAGCAACCCAGGGAAGGTCACTTGCTTGTCTTTGTGTTTCTAGGACCCTGTTATAGAGCTTGTCATTTAGTAGGCACCTAAGATGTCTCGTTGCATGCATGTCTAAAGTCTCATAACCCTTCCTACTGAGCAAGAAGCAGACAGTGCTTGCTGCAACAGAGCCTCCCTTAGCTCTTCACAGAAAGACAGCAGTATCCTGTCACTCATGCCCCTTTCTCCCTCCCACCTCACGATCTTAGTCCTAGTGGCTTCCTCTTTGACAGTGTATTTTTTAGGTGGTTTTTATACTATGTAGCCCAGTTGTTCTTGAACTCATACTCTTCTAACCATGGGTTGTGTTGGGGTTTTTGCACATGATGAGGAACACATCACCCGTGCCACTCAAGAGTTGATTAAACCGGGAAGCAGGGAGAGGGGAGTGTGAGAGAAAAGTAGAAGAGGAGACATTGGCCTCCACATGGGCGTTTTTTAAAGAGAGCGAGTGGGCCCAGATCTACATAGTCACACCTGGGGGGCGTGATCTTTATTCGGCATGCTCTACAGGTGCCATTCTACCACTGTGGCAGGCGAATGCCAGCATCCTACTTGGTATCATGCTGAGTCCGCCGCAAGGCATGTCAGGAACACTTACAGGTTGGGACTATAGGCATGTGTCACCACACATGGATAGCAGCATCTTTGCTTTTCCAAATTAATGTCTCGAGGTTAGGGATAGTATTATCTACTTTAACTTGCATTATTCCTAGTCTATAGGCAGCTGCTGGCACCCTAGGTGTAAATTTTTGGTTAAAGGAATCATTGTTTCATCTTCTGATTCCCCAGTTGTCATTTGCTCTCTTGTGTTTTAAGCACAGTGTGTTTGGATTTATCGCTTCAGAGCAAGTGGATGACCAAGTGTCTTGATTAGGGTTTCTGTTGCTGAGATGAAACACCATGACCAAAGCAACCTAAGGAGGAAAGGGTTTATTGGACTTACAATTCCACATCCTCTTCATCACTAAAGGAGGTCAGGACAGGAACTCAAGCAGGGTAAGATCCTGGAGGCAGGAGCTGATGCAGAGGCCATGGAGGGGTCCTGCTTACTGGCTTGTTCCCCCTGGCTTGCTCAGTCTGCTTTCTTATAGAACCCAGGACCACCAGCCCAGAGAAGGCTCCACCCACAATGATCTGGGTCCTCCCCATCAATCACGAATTAAGAAAGTGCCAGACAAGCCTGACTACAAGCTGATCTTAGGGAGGCTTTTTGTTTATAGAGGCCCCTCCTTTCAGACGCCTGCAGCTTGTGTCAAGTTGACATAAAACTAGCATGGGGACCATATTACATAACTATATCTGATTTCCTCTTAATAAGCTGTGAGCATTTTAATTTAATTTTTGAATATTTAAAGACTTCTAAATTGGAACATGCAGCACCATCTAAAGCCCCACAAGGGAAGAAGGCCGTGGATAAAGACAAGGGCTGAATCATGGCAGCACCTCTGTCTCCTTGCTCCACTGACACTTATTGAGTGACTAATATTCATTCACTCAATGACAATTTTTTTACACGACATAATAATAATAATACTCCCATCCCCATGATGTTCTGTCTTACTAAGAGGTCAGAATCAGTGGAACCGAGGACTATGGGCTGTGAACTAAAAACGAATCATTACCTTATATTGTTTATTTCAGACATTGTGTCATGGAGATAAGAAAACTTCCTTATACAATAGCTTCCTGATTTTTGTGTTTTGTCTCAGGAATGAGTTACCATCAACTCTAGTGAATAAGTATATCTCGCTCCTTTTGGCTGGAGAGGTCCTTCCATGAAACAACCTCATTATGTGTGATTGGCCTGATTCAAGCCTGATATTCCATAATCATGTGGTCCTCATCCTTTACTCTGCTTCTCTTTTCCAGCTTTAAAATAGAACTAGTTCAAGATATTAGGAAGTTTAGGGAATTTTTATTTTTAAAAATATTACTTATTATTGTGTTGTATGTGTATATATATGAAATACACACACACACACACACACACACACACATATTGAAGCGGTAACTGACTGGCAACTGGCTGTGACCTTGGGCCAGCAGTAAACTTCTGTTCCCTTGGCTCTAAAGCAGGAATGACAAAGAAACTACTCCAAATGAGTTGATATTGCAGAAGCACGCAGAACAGGGTTTACATAGCATAGAAGCTCAATAAATGTTTACCATACTTTCATAGGCTGAAGGACTATAAAATGCCAGCATGTCAGACTGGGAAATTTGAAGATGAAAGGGTGGTGTGTGGTTATTGACCTAGTACCCACAACTCCTTATTCATAGTTCTCATTTATTAGCCCTTTAAATTGATTTCTCTCAGAGATACCCAGAGCATCTATAAAATGACAGAAGACCAGTAGTGTTTCATGAGGTTGACATGGTGTACCATGGCAGCCTTTGGAACTGGCTCTGTAGGGCCCCACCTTCCTGAGAAGGTGACTCTCCACATTGAACTAGAAAAGCTAGGTTTTGCCTCCGAGCCTCCTGCCCACTGAATGCATGATCATGAGAAGACTGCTTGTTTTTCTCACCTACAAAGGCTTTTCTGTCTCCCCAACAGGGCTGTTATAAAGTTTGGGAAGAAAGTGTTCTATAAACTAAGTACCTTGTTCACTCAGACATTCATCACTCTGGCAGAAGGACCAGGGAAACACTGAGCACAAGACCAGATCTTTCTCACCTTTATCCACCTCACCATCTGCTCCCCAGCATCTGGCCAGTACCTCACGTATGCAGTGAAGTGCTTACTGAGACGGGAGCAAGGGCTTTGTAAGTCTTGTGGGCTTTCATCCCTGACGACCTTGACGTTACCTCTCAGCACTTCAAAAAGAAGCATGACATTACAGGGCTGCCATGACGGCAGTCCAGAGTGAGGGAGAATTTACTCACCAGTCGGTAGTAGGAGAGCAGGAGATAGATGAGTCAAAGACAAGTTCACGAGAGTGGGACCTCAGCCCTGAGATGACTCTCCAGCCAGATGGTCCCTGGGTGAAGCTGTGCAGTAGAAAAGTAGCTTCTCTACTGTCACTCATTCCATTTCAATACTCAATATTCCATCTCCCTGTGGCACTCTGACCCCTGACACATTCACTCTTTCTGCTGGGAGCCCACCAGCATGCTCCCAATAGACATACCTGGATCTTTCCCATGCTCCATCACATCCAACACCAGCATCCTGATCTGGGTCCCAGATGTTAGACATCAAACCCTACTGATTTTCCCATCAGCCTTTATCACTCTAGCACTGACCACCTTATGATGATGGAGTTTGAACTTCACATTATATTACTACTTTCTGAGCCCAGATTTGCTTTCCAAGATGGAGACATGAGGGCCAGAAGTTCAAGGACATTCATGGCTACAAAAGGAGTATGAGGTGAGCCAAGATTATGTAAGATCCCATCTCAGAAGTGAGAGAGGGAAAGGGAGATGGAGGAGAGACAGAGCGAAAGAGAAAGAGAGAGAGAGAGAGAGAGAGAGAGAGAGAGAGAGAGAGAGAGAGAGAGAAAGCTGAAAAAGAGACCTGTAGATAGGCTTTTTACAGGAAACTAGAATCCACCAGATTATGAGAACAGGAAATTGTGGGGAAATGGCTGCATATAAGAATAACATATAAAGACCTAATGTACTTCTATAACTCATTAACAGATAATTATCACATGTAATGGAGAAAAATGTGGTTAATTTTGGAGTATGATGTTTTTTACTTATATGCAAGCTTTTTATAATAAAGTTTTTTTGATTTTTTATTATGAATAAAGTCATTTTTTTATCCATGTATCCCCTTGTTCAAACTCCCTTCCCCCTCCCGCCCCTCCCAGTATAATAAAGTTTATAAAATCAAAAAAAGAAAGAATTAAGAACCTATTATATAACCTGGAGAAATGACTCATAGGAGGAACACGGAGCTCTATTTACCAAAAGAGATGCATTCAAGACGCTCCTGAAAAGTTGCTTACCTCAGCAGTTCTCCACTGTTGGGGTGCAAACCTCCCTAACACTTAGTAGCCAACAACAATCACCTTTTATCTGCACATGCCCCTTGCCTAAGCTTCCTGGGCAGTTTCTCTGCTGGTCCCACCTGGCTCATTCATGGAGCTGCAGCCATTGGTGGTCCCAATGGGTTGCATGACCTAAGATGACTGCAATTGAATGTGTGGTGGTTGGTACTGTGGATATTGTTAGATATTTAATAAATCCTGAACTATCAGAGGCAGCACACATCAAATCCTAGGCAGACAGCTCAGGAAATTCTTAATCCTTGAATACAAAGATAAACAGCTGAGAGTCAATCACGCACACCTTTAATCCCAGCAGAGGGAAAGCTGGGAATGGTGAACTACACCCTTAATCCCATAACTCCAGAGACAGAACTTCTTCTGTTTCTGTGAGTTCAAGGCTACAAACCTTTAATCCTAACCTGGATGGCATAGGGTATATAAGGGCTGTAGAAACCTAACAGAGGCAGAAGTGACCAGGAGAGAGGCTGAGGAAGTTGCAAGACAGTTTGGTGAGAATTGACTGTGGTGCTTTCGCTCTCTGATATTTCAGGATTTATTAAATATCTGACAGACATTCACATGGTACTGTGGACTAAGTTCTCTTTCTGCAGGCATGAGTTCCCAAAAGCAAAAGCCACAAGTATCTCGAGGGGCAGACTCCAAAGACATTGCTATGGTTTGATTGTTTATATTGATCAAAATTTCATGTTGAAATTTAAACCCCAATTTAATAGTTTAAAACCCAGTGATGCCTCTGGATGGTTATTTATCTATGATCAGCAGGATTTTTGTTTTATTCTCTTCAAAACAGAGTCTCACCATGTAGCTTTGGCTGGCCTAGAACTTGGTAGGTAGACCAGACTGGCCTCCGCCTCCGCTTCTGCCTCTGCCTCTGCCTCCTGAGTACTGGTGTGTATCACCATGCCTGGCTTGATTAGTGGGTTTTGTATTTAGGATTGTACTTTGTTTTGGTTTGTATTTTTGAGACAAGGTTTCTCTATATAACCCTGACTGTCCTAAAACTCCCTCTGTAGACCAGGCTGGCCCTGAACTCATAGATCCAATTGCCTCTGCTTCTGAGTGCTGGGATTAAAGGCATGTGTCATCACGCCTGGCTTGAGTAGTGGTTTTTAAAAGCATTTGGGGGGTAATGTTCTTCTGTCTTTTCTACTCCAAAAACAGTGTTGGATCACTCTAGAGGTTGTAATCACAAAGCTCAGAGCAGTCCTGACCAGAGGGCCTGCCAGTCAGCACCTTGATCTTGAATTTCCCAGCCTTAAAAACTGTGAGGAATACATTCTGTACTCAGTCTTAGGTATCTTTGCTATAGAAGTAGATGCACAATTGCTTTACCACTGTGGTCTCCTAATCAAAACAAGCCTAATGTCACTCCATACTCAAGAGATGAGTCCTGGAGCAGGTGGATAAACAGTGTGAAGGGTCATGCACCCCAAGATGGGAACAAATGGCGACCCTCTGTTACAGTCTCCCACACAAATTCCTGTTTAACACAGCAATGAGCTGAATAAATACACAGATATATGCCTCCATTTATAAGAATTCACAGGTGTGAATAAGAATTCATTGATGTTGGGCAGTGGTGGTGGTGCACACCTTTAATCCCAGCACTCAGGAGGCAGAGGTAGGTGGATCTCCATGAGTTTGAGACCAGTCTGACCTACAAAATGAGTTCCAGGACAGCCAGGGCTACAAAAAGAAACCCTGCCTGGGTGAGGGGGAGCTGGGTAGTGGTGGTGCATGCCTTTAGTCCCAGCATTTAGAAGGCAATGGCAGATGAATCTCTTGAGTTCAAGACAAGCCTGGTCTACAGAGCTAGTTCCAGGACAGTCAGGGGTAGGTGGAGAAAGCAAATGAACAAACAAACAAACAAACAAGAAAGGATTCATCAATGTGGAAACTTAAAATTATGGGATAAAAAGCCTTCCCCCCTCAAATTAGTCCTCATTTAAAAAAATATAATAAAAATTCCAATGTGTATGCTTTGGTTTCATTTTCTAAGTATCCCATGTGTGGGATGTGGTTTTCCCAGCCCCTAAAGTTTGGGGGAAGCAGAAATACAGAAAGCAGATTAAAAGGGAAGGCAGTGGGTGTCACAGAGCTTCTGGTCCCTTCACCTCTCATCTCACTCCATCCCAAAGAACAGGAAAGCACTCTGTACTCTGTAAACATGAACTGAGCCAATAGGACAAAATGTTAGCATGCAAAATTGGAAGCTAAAAATTGGCTGGGAGAATGATAATGTTAGCAGCATAGAAGGTCAAGAAAAGCAAGTTCTAAGCCAGCGGTAACTGAGAAGCAATGGCATTAGACTGCAGAATTCCCCAAGGCTCAGGAACCTGCTAGCTCTAGAAATAAATGAATATAAGAAAAGATTGAGTAAAAGTCCATGTAAGATGGTTCCCTGACCCTTCAAGAGTCACACACTTAGAGGACTGAACTGAATGCCTGGCAGATGCCATACACGGGGCTGTCAGGCCAAGGACAGACACTAACAGCCAGGCATCTGTGTGGGCATCAACACACACAGCTCTCTCTGTGGCTCTGAGGCCAGACAAGAAATAATTTACTCTAAGAAGAGATACCTAAAGTACTGAAAGTCTCCAACACAGGATCTTGCCAGCTCAGCTCAGCTCAGCACAGGCTACTGACACCCCCATCAACTTCATGGACCACCTTAAAGGCACACACATCTCCAGCCATATGAGGAGAGCCAAGCATGATAAAAAGATGCCCAACAAAGCTAAGTTGATCTAGGGAGGAAAAACTTGTAAAATACTACAATTAGAATTAGATACTCCACAGGAGTCCATCCTCCGAGGTACAAAAAAAGAAATAGACACCGTAGAGAAGGGGGAGACATCCAGGAAAAGGAGCCTCCAGAAAACAAAACAGCTAAGTAAGAATTGAGAACAGCACAAGGGAAGCATCCAACAGGAGCTGGGAGACTATATGGAGGGGAGAAAGCAAAAAAACGGGAAAATATCAAAAAAGATAAGAAAAATGGAATTGAGGGCTGCAGTTGTAAAATACACACAATAGAGGTCCAGTGAATACAGAGATAATGGACTGTGTGTGTGTGTGTGTGTGTGTGTGTGTGTGTGTGTGTGTGTGTAGAGGTCTGCCACTACCAGGAAAGCGGAAGAGCCCACAGGAAAGGGGTGGCTGGTTAGGAAGGGACAGAGAAGCACCTTGGCAGTGGTCCAGAGGATTCTGGAGCACACCAGGAATTCTACAGAGCCCACTCAGTGAACAGAATTGGAAAGGAACGAAGCAGGCAGTTGCTGAAACCTTGGTGTCGAATAAGATGCGTGTAAAGAGAAAAACTAAGCAAAAAAACCAAGATCATTATCTTTGCAAGGGGTCGCAAAAGGCATGTAGAGAGAAATCACTGTGGCTTGCTATGTAGTTCTAAGAGGGGCTTTTAAGGATATTTTATTTATCTTTATTTATGTGTGTGACTGTTTTGCAGCATGCAGGTGTCCCATGTGCATGCAGTACCTGTAGAGGCCAAAAGAGGACGTTACAACCCCTGGAACTGGTGTTACAGACAATTGTGACCCCGAACCTGGACCCTTTGACACAGCAGCAAGTGCTCTTACCTGAGCTCTCTCTTGAGCCTTAAGCAGAGTGCCCAGGCAACTATAATAATCATGTGAACCCTAAACTATACTTTTTTCAGTTATGATAAAGAGGGAAGTGAAGGACTCACATAGGGGAGGGACAGAAACTAAGGAGAACAAGGTTCAGTTTTAATGATGAACTGAAAGACAATGGCATCTTAAAAACATCAGAAACAAAAAAACTCCAAAATAATCGGAGCTCAAAATGGCCGTGCAGGGAGAGAGAGAGGGGGTGGCCATGCAGGGAGAGAGAGGGGGTGGCCATGCAGGGAGAGAGAGGGTGGTCATGCAGGGAGAGAGAGAGG
>PVIH01022104.1:0-28029 GCA_004025045.1 Sigmodon hispidus | reverse complement strand
GCCTTTGGTAGAATTGCCATTTTTACTATGTTGATCCTACCTATCCAGGAACATGGGAGAGCTTTCCATTTTCTGATATCCTCTTCAATGTCTTTCTTCAGTGATTTAAAATTTTTGTCAAATAGGTCTGTTACTTCTTTGGTTATAGTTACTCCAAGGTATTTAATTCTATTTGCAGCTATTATGAAGGGTAATGTTTTCCTTATTTCTTTTTCAGCTCTTCTATCTTTAGTGTATAGAAGGGCTACGGATTTCTTTGAGTTAATCTTGTATCCTGCTACATTGCTGAAGGTGTTTGTTTATCAGCTGTAGCAGTTCCTTGGAAGAATTTTGTGGGTCACTTATGTATACAATCATATCATCTGCAAATAGAGATAGCTTCACTTCTTCTTTTCCAATTTGTATCCCCTTAATCTCCTTTCGTTCCCTTATTGCTTTAGCTAAAACTTCAAGAACTATATTGAATAGATAAGGGGAGAGAGGACATCGTTGTTTAGTTCCTGATTTTAGTGGGATTGCTTTCAGTTTTTCTCTATTAAGTTTGATATTGGCTGTCAGCTTCTTGTAAATCGCCTTTATTATATTTAGGTTTTCTCCCTGTATTTCTCATCTCTCCAGGGCTTTAATCATAAAGGAGTGTTGGATTTTGTCAAAGGCTTTTTCAGCATCTAAGGATATGATCATGTAGTTTTGTTCCTTTAGTTTGTTTATATGATGGATAACATTTACAGTTTTTCGTATGTTAAACCAGCCCTGCATTTCTGGGATGAAGCCTACTTGGTTGTGGTGGATGATATTTTTTATACATTGTTGTATACGGTTTGCCAAAATTTTGTTGAGAATTTTCGCATCAATATTCATGAGGGAAATTGGTCTGTAATTCTCCTTCTTTGTGGCTGAAAGACACCTGAAAAAGTGCTCATCATGTTTAGCCATCAGAGAAATGCAAATCAAAACAACTTTGAGATACCACCTGACGCCTGTTAGATTGGCTAAGATATAAATGACAAAGAGGACAGCCTATGCTGGAGAGGATGCAGAGCAAGGGGAACACTCCTCCATTGTTGGTGGGAGAGTAAGCTTGTTCAGCCACTTTGGAACGCAGTATGGCAGTTTCTCAGAAAATTGAGAATCAATCTCCCCAAGGACCCAGCAATACCACTTCTGGTGTATACGCTAAAGATGCACAGTCACACTCCAAAGGCATTAGCTCAACTATGTTCATAGCAGCATTATTTGTAATAGCAAGACCCTGGAAACAACCTAGATGTCCCTCAACTGAAGAATGGATTAACAAACTGTGGTACATCTACACAATGGAGTACTACTCAGCAGTAAGAAAAAATGATATCCTAAAATTTGCAGGCAAATGGATGGACTTGGAGAATATCCTCCTGAGCGAGGTATCACAAACTCAGAAAGATAAGCAGGGTATGTACTCACTCATTAGTGGTCTCTAAACAAACAAACAAGAAAAAAGCAAAGCATGCCCAAGCAGCAAACCACAACCACTGAACAGCTTTGGATCAGAAACACCCTGGGCTGACTCCTTGGATCCACTCCCCCTTGAGGAACACCTGACTCAGTCTTGAGGGAAGGGGGAGAAAACTGGATCTGCCAGGAGTGGAGACTGAACTAAGCAATATTGGGTCAGTGGGACCATGGGACTGTCTGCTGCCTCCCCAGGGAGGGGATGGGGAGTTGTGGAGAAGAATGACCTGATATGGCGGGAGGGGGAAGGGACCTTGTATAAGGATATACAAGGATAGAAAGTGTGACTTCTTTAAAAAAAATAAATTAATTAATTAAAAAAAGAATAAAAAATTAATATTGTATACAGTTTGATAGACTAAATATCAAAATCAACTTGTATTGAACACATAGGCATATGTTGAGTATTTCCATGTATAGAGTTTTGGATTTCTTTTTTCTTTTTTTTTTTAATAATCAAATAAGATGTGGTCTTACCAGTAATGGTGATACATGATATAGTCTCAGAACTCAAGAGATAGAGGCAAAAGTACCAGTAATTCAGCATCATCTTCAGCTACAGAGCAAGTTTAGGCCAGCCTGGGATACATGAGATGCTGTCTCAAATAATCATATGCAATCAAACAAATATGAGGTCTCCCAATATTATCTGGGATAGACATAGAATTTTAGACTCAAACAATCCCCCTGTGTCAACCTCATAGTTGGGGCTACAGGTGCATACATTCTAGCTTCTAATGTGTTCTCCTTTTTTAAGGGACCAACATTAATGAATACTGTTGCCAAGAAATAGCACATGTATGTTATAAGCAAGCCAAACTACTGTGTGATTGCCATGAAACCTGTCAGGAAGACATTGCCCTCAGACCTGTCAAACTGGGAGTCAGTGTCACCAAGATGATGGTCCTTTTATGAAACAGATGTTTGGGTGATTAGATATTATAGTGAGTGTTGAGGAAGACATTTTCAGCTTCATTTGGAGTCATCAGGTAACAGAGCAACAGTTAACCCAAGGCTAGTCAATGGCTGACAACAATTATAAAATAGACTGAATGTCTACACGTTGGATAAGACTACTAGAAGACACCCCCACTATCCCAACACAAAGGGTAATTAGTTTGTAATTAGAGTGAATCTGAAGTATATGGTCTGCTCAAGGTGCCAGCTGAGAAGGAGCTGACTGTCCGTACAGACAATACAGAAAGCTCGCACGCACATGAATGCATTGTGATGGCCAGATTGGAAGAGAGATGAATGTGGTTTTTCAATAGGAAACCTTAGGGATGGATGAAGGCTGACTGCACAGGCGAAGGAAAAGATATGGTTGGGTTAAAATAGAAGATGGAAGCACTTCCTCTGTGCAATGGCTGGGACTTTCTGGTTCCTACCATGTTGTTCTGTTTGGTACAGAATAAAATTAGTCTGCAGGAGGAAGAGGTTAAACTCTGGTCACAAGGAATATATATCCATCCTGGTAAGGAAAGAGAGGGAATGCCCATTTCTATTTCCATCAACACTTGATGTGTTAAAAAAAGAACCCTAGAAATATGGGTGAATGTTTTCTGAAAAAGCATTCTATTGACTCATATAAGAACATGTGGCTTATACTAAGTGAATAGCAAGCACTTGGATAGATTGTTAGTATTGCCTGTAATTGCACTCGTGGGCCATCAGCGTCCCTCAGGTGAGGACTATTGATCTCTGGAATTCACATGGGAGAACGGGAGAACCAACTTCAGCAAGTTGTCCTCTGGCTTCCCCATCGGAGCTGTGGCACACATCTCCCACATCCATACCTAACAAAAGAGACAAATACAGGTTCCATTTGTTTTAAAGAGCCTTGCACTGCCCAGGAAGCTGCTTCAGTCAGTGATGCCTGATGCATAAGTATGGGGACCTGATTAGGATCTCTGGCTCCCATTAAGCTCCTGTATCATAGTGTGTATAACCCCAGCACTGGAGACACAGGCATGCTGGTCCCTGACGTTCATTAGTCAGCCTGTGCACCTGAACTGATGAGCTCCAAGGTCCCTGAGAGACCTGTCCAACACATAAGATGGAGAGTGGTTGAAAAGGCACTCAATGTCAATGTCTAGCCCCGTTCTCTGTGTGTGGTATGTACATGTGAATATGTGTACATATAGTAATTAGTATTGCTTTCTCCTGATAGTAAGAATAATACATTCTTCTAAAATAATGAGAAACATCTATGATCCACTGGTACTATTACCATTTTGGTGAATTTCCTTTTTCTAGTTCTCATTTATATATATGAAATTTGACTGGATCCCATCACAATTTTAGATATTATTCATTACTTCTTTAACTTAATATTACATTCTGAGATTTTTCTTTGCTTCTTGTAAATGCACCCATGAATGGGCCAAGGACACTTCTCAGGACTCTTGTGCTCAGGAAGTTTCTGATAAGCTTATGATGGAGTTTTGTTATGGTCTAAATATCAGTCCTAAGTATCTGGGAGCAGGAACCATAAATTGAACTGTCACATATGAGAGTCACAGATTCCTATGTCTTCTCAATTGTGTAGGAATGTGGCAAGAAGATGCCATATATGAATGAGAAGGTGTGCCCTCAAATTACACCAAGTCTAATAGTGTCTTGATTTCCTAACCCCTTGAACTGTGAGAAATAGTATTTTGTTATGTATAGACTACCTACTTTATGAACGACAGCCTAAGTGAAGACTAAGATCCAAGACTAACAGCTGAGACTGTGAGGTTGGGTTTGAAACTGAGTAACGAGTAAAGATAGAGAGTTCTGGGTGCATGTTAGAAAAGCCTGAATTCCTCTGTAGACTGTCAGGTTGATTCTGGTGAAAACTAAAGAAGAGGAGGTAGAAGTAGAGAAAGCCTCACGCTTACCAATGGATACCTAGGTGGCTTGACATAGAATGCTGGTGGAAATGTGGGTGGTACAGGCCATCTTAATGAAATCAGAGAAACAAGTGAGAAAGCAGCCCTTGGGCAAGAGAGGAAGGACCAGCAATATAATATGGTTCTTGGCTGGGTTGCTTTGGTGTCCTGGAATTTTGTGGAAGGTAGGAAATGTGAGTAATGAATACAGATCCTTCTAAACAATGCAGGAAGAGCCTGATTGGTAAAATACTGAAAAAAAAAAAGAACTGACTTAAAGATAGAATTAATAATAAAAGGGAAAGTGTAACTGTCGCGCGCAGCCTCGCCAGCAAGGAACGCGCAACACCAGATCCTTCTCTTTGCAGTTTATTCGGGCCTTTAATTATCTTCTTGTCTCTCACTCACTCACTCTCACTGTCAGACATATGACGAACGACCACTCTCTCACTCTTAGACGAACGACAAAAACTCACTCTCTCACTCTTAGACAAACGACAGACGACCCCGGGGGAAGTCCGTTCGTGGCTAAATACCCTCTGGGCTTCCAATCCTGGTAAGCCACGTAGACATTGCCCATAGGTCCCGAGGCATTATCCTCGCCTACAGCCAATAAGGAGTTGTTTACTCCCGAGAGCACTCACCATCAAGAAAGGTGGAAGGCGGAAACCAGCGCCACCTTTAGGGGGTGGTACAACGCAGCTCCCTACATGTAACTTAAAATTTTAAACCGCAAAACAGTAAGAAGACCTGTTAGGGAGAGAACAGAAGGGAAATGGCCATTTAATAAGGAAGTTAATACGGACTGGCTGTTTAAGAAGATGTCGAATGATGCACAAGGCACCTGGATATCAGCCATCTAACCTAGGATGTGTAACTTCCAGGACAGAGAGAAATGCATTTCTGTCATTTATGAGCTACTTAGCAATGGCATTCTGTTCCTCTAGTGTACCCAGACTGAGACAGTCCCCATCATCTTTCCCTCCCTCACCATGGAATTGCCATGACTTAGGCCTTTGAGGATTTGCATTGAACCTTGAATTGTGAAGAGGTGAAACAGTATTTCCGAAAATTGAAGGGAGCTGGGCCTTGGAATTGAAGATGCAGTTCTTAACACTTTTGCTTTGGAGGTATCTGATGAAAGTTTTACTCTGCTTTCTATTTCTAGAAATTTGTTTACCCATTTTATGGGTATGAGTGCTTTGCCTGCACATAAATGCCTGGTGCTTCTGGGAACCAACAGAGGGCATGGGTCCCCTGGAACTGGACCCATGTTATGAGTCATCATGTGGGTGCTGGGAATCAAACACAGGTCCTGCAGAAGAGCAAGCATTGTTGGTGCCCTTAGCCACTGGGCCATAGCTCCAGCCTCACTATTTGTTTCCCGTGTTAAACAAGTAATAAGGAGCTTCTTGTTTGAGGGAGAAGTATTGGTGCTACATCAGCTATCTAATGAAACAAAGCAGATTATCCTTTGGAGAAGAATGGAAGAATCATTGCTCCAAATAAGAGTGTAGGTCTCAGCTGAGAAGGGAAAAGCACATAACTGATGTAAACAATAAATTTTCCTACATAAGCTCTTGCACAAATAAAAGGTCTGTGTTAAACCCTGAAGACTTATGACCAAAACAGCAGTACAGTATGTAGACTTGAGGGCTTTGCTTTCTTCAGCATCGTGCCGAGTCATGGTGAAGATGCCCTGTTCACAGTCAAGCTGTCTGAGGCGGTTCTTTCTGTGGTTTGGAGACATTAGTGTAAAGTGAGTGACTCACACAGCTATTCTGAGGGAAGAAAGCAGTTTTGAGAATTAATACTAATCCAAGGAGAGCCAAAAGGTTTGTAATGCCAAACAAAGACTTTTAAAAGTGGCTTTAGTTTATCATTAGTTTATCACACTGCCGACCACACCGTGATAGACAGGTTTTTGTATTTAAACATCTGGAGGACACACTCCCAGGAACTGAGTTCAATATGCTCTTACTCAGTTTGCTCTGGCTGGTCCTTCTTACTCTCTCTTGTCTCCTAATATCAGTCATACAAGCCTGAAAGTTTGTCTGGCCTGGGAAGTGTCTATGTAGTTTCCAATTGGTTCAGTACAGGGAATTATGCTCCTTTAAAAGTTCATCTATGAAAGAGGTATCTTAAAATATGCTATATTTATTTCTGGCATAAAATTTCTAAAAATCAATAGTCAAACAACCTTCTCCTTCTTTTTTCCCCTGTATTTTGTAGTAAGAACTTCTGTTGACCATTTAGTGTTTTGGTCTGTGTTCACATTCTTACTGATATAACCTTTGAAGATGTTGATTTCTATTCCATGGCCAACTATCTTACCTCACTTAATATTTTGGAGTCAACATTAAAAGATTTAGTTTTATGTTCAATTTTTTGATTGATTGATGATTAGATAGTGCAGTCAAGGAATCAAAATTCTTAAGGAGGTAAGTGAAAGGCAAGTATGGGGAGGTGCCTTGCCCATTTCTCCTAACACAGTTTCCTCTCCAGGAACAAATATACTGCCGGTCTACCTTAAGAGTAAATGTGTCTAGTCCCAGAC
The DNA here is from genome assembly GCA_004025045.1 of Sigmodon hispidus. Taxonomy (NCBI): domain Eukaryota; kingdom Metazoa; phylum Chordata; class Mammalia; order Rodentia; family Cricetidae; genus Sigmodon; species Sigmodon hispidus. The sequence goes on along the minus strand of PVIH01022104.1, from coordinate 21,108 downwards.
CCCACGGCCCAGAAACAAGCTGCAGCGTGGCTGAACTTGTGGGAGAAATAAGTTTCCTAGTTATGGGAAATCTCCTTGTCCTCTTATGGAAATTGTCCCAGAAAAAGGGCCACCAACTACTGACCCTGGTTCTACAACTTCTGATGATCTGTCTGGATCTCAGTGTTCACTCCACACCGGAAGATTTATCATCTTAGAGGATCATGTCACACTGCATTCCATCTGTTTTAGTGCTTAAAATTATTATAGTCATGTAAGGTGTGTGTATCTTTATATATTTGGCTTCTTGTGCTCAAATATTTATGATTTATAAATTTTACCAAATGCCCTTTTCCCTGAACATATTGAGACCATATGATTAATCATTTTTTTTCAAATATTAAGCTAACCTAGGTTCCAAGAATCAGTCTATCCAATTTGTATGTTTACCTATGCATGTGTGTGTGCTTGTGTGTTTGTCTTCAGTGTGTCTGTGTACTTGTATGTGTGTGTATGTTACTGGATTCATTTTGTGAAGGGTGATATTTCTGATTTATTCCTATACCTCTGGTCCTTTCTCTATGAAAGGCTAGATTTTTGCCACTATTTCTTCTTGGTGCAATCTGAACTTATTTATCTTTGTTCTTCTAGTATTGAAGTTTATTTGAAGTTTATCTCAACATTCCCACCTCTTAATTATGATTAAAGATCAGTAGGAGAAAATAGTGACAGTGCCTTACCCCTCGAAATTCCTGTTCTAGGTGGTATCTTATCTGGAATCCTCACCACTTTGGAAAGTCTCTGATGCCTTCAGACTGATTTTTCTTTTCTAGCTTGTCTAGTTATCCTTAGTTGGCACTGGGTGTCCAGAAGCTAGTCTGCCACACCAGAAATAAAACTAAAAAAAAAAAAAATAACAACAACAACAAAAAAAAAACAGAACAAAATGGAAAGCTAGCAGACTGTTAGAGTGCCATGGAGTTGTCAGACACTCAGTATTACTTACTGTCCAGACCTGTGGGAGGAGCATAGGACCCCAAGCCCTATGATGTGTGTCTTGCTGGTGTGCCACTAGAAAGCATCCTTTCCTGATGGCTTCCTGCCTCCAGCCAGACCCTTCCTTTGGGGACACCCAGTTACTCATAACAGGAAATGAGGAACTATATTCACAGCGTCTTTGTTCCTGCATTATCCTATCAGTTCCTAAATCATGCCTTTTGTAGTTCCCTAGTTGTATTTTATTTATTTTTTGATAACTTTGTTCACTTTGTTTCAGCCTTGATGCTTTTGCTTAGGTCCAATTGTCATAACTGCATTGTTGAAGATGTCTGCTTCCTATCAAAACAAGGGAAGGTTCTTCTAAAATATGAGCCTGACCTAAGTCTTTAGCATTGTGTTTAAATCCAACAGCAGCTCTCTGTAACCCATGGTAGAGAATTGTGTATATGTACTTAGCCTCTGTGGCACATATTGAAGCCAGACAATTTGTGCTAAGCATATTAAGAGATCTCTTTTTGTTCAGGGGCTGCCTTTTTCTGGCTTGTGATTCTAGGAAAGGATGACCTTTTTAGATTTGTTAACTCTATAATAAGAGGTAATCAAGTCAGAAGGTTGACAGTTCCAGGGACATTGGGATTCTGAGCCATTGGCTTAAAACTTACTAGGCATGCTTGTAAGAACCAAACTTGTATCTACCAACCCCCGTGCTAGGTTATAAGCATCAAACTGAGTGATATTGTTCTGGTTTTATTTCTGTTGCGTTGATAAAATATTCTGATCAAAAGTCGCCCAGGGAGTGAGGGGTTTATTTACAATCACAATTCAGATTAGGATCCAGCATTGTGTGAAGTCAGGCAGGAACTCCAAGGCAGGCACTCTTGCTATTTCTCTCAGCTTTATCCCCAACTAGGAGATTCATTTCCCTGCCCACACAGCAGGCAGAGGCTAGCCTCTGCTCTGCCGACCTTACACAGTTTGGGATGGCCTGCTGGGTGGGGCAGCTCTCTTGTCCTCTTCCTTCAGATCTCAGAGCGCACACAGTAGCAGTAGCTTCTCTCTTGGGTGCTTCTCACCAGCCCTCGTGACTCCCTTATTCTTTATGAGGTTGACAAACTGTCACCTTGACAAGTGGGCACCTTAGCTTTTGGAACTTGACCTTGATTCCTCTGTTAACTGGCATCTCTGCCTTCTGAGTTGGATGGATCCACCCCTTCCTGCCTGCCTTCCTGGGCAGGTAGCACTCCCCTCCTCAAATTGTGTTGCACTTACCCCTCTGCTCATCTCTCAGGTCTGTGAGGGCAGGGATAATGTTCCTTTCACTTTCAATTCTGAGATATGAAGATAGTGAACACCGAACTTATTAATTTATATTGAAATTAATACATATTTTATATTAAATGCTAGTTAAGAAATTGATTTCTCTTATAGAAATTTTGAAGGTATTAGCCTTGCATACAACATCACCAGGCACCTGCTTTTAGACAGATGCACATGCATGTATGCACAGAGAGAGAGAGAGAGAGAATCCCTAACTTGAACTTTTAAGATATAACTTATTCCAAAATGGAAACTTTTGAAAGCCAATATTATGTCAGAAGTGGGAAACCCTACACCTGACCTCATGAGTTGTTCTCAATAAAAACACAGGAACAGTAAAAAACCCAAAAACCCAAACCATACATGCTTACCTTTGGGGTATGTACACAAGATGTTCTTGAAACAGATGAATTTTGTGTTTAGACTTGTATTCCTTCCCTAAGATATCTTATTGTGCACATATAAATATTCTAAAATCCAAAAGACTCTGCAAACTAGCCTATTTCTAGTCTAATACAACTTGAGTAATGAAAACTCAATCTACATAAATATTTTGAGTATGGAAGATTTACAGAAAATTATATTTAGATGTTTCTTAGATTCCAAAAGGAATATGTAACTTCTCAACTATGCACAGCTTTTTCCACACTGATGTTAACACTTGGTTCTGGTTAGAAAGTCCTGTCTTGACTCTGCCATCTTTTTTTTCTTTTGAGCTAGCAAGAGCTGGCAGCTATTTAAATAAAAATTCAAATAGCACATGTCCTGTTTGCTCCTGCCAGCATGTTAAGTGACCATGACCACAGAACTGAAGTTCTGAAGATGTGAGCTCTCTCTCTCTCTCTCTCTCTCTCTCTCCCCCTCCCTCCTCCCTTCCCTCCCTCCTTTTATCCCCTTCTCTCCCTTTCTTTCATCAATGTAGATCACACTGTGATAGACAGGCTTTGGTATAAACATCTAGAGGACACACTCCCAGGAACTGAGCTCAGTATTCTCACTCAGTGGCCTCAGCTTGGACCTTCTTACTCTCCCTCATTTCCACATACCTTATATACAAGCTTGGAAGTTTGTCTGGCCAGGAAACTGTCCATGTGGTTTTCAATTGTTTCAGTACAGGGAATTATACACACTTAAATGTTCATCTGTGATAAAGGTATCTTAAAATATGCTATATTTCTTTCTGATTTAAAAATTGAAAAAAAAATCAAGCAGCAAATTTTTCCTTGTTTTGTGGTGAGAGCTTTTACTGACCATTTCATGTGTAGTCATATAGATAGAAGATAAAGAGGCCATTGAGATGGGTGAGAAAGAGAATTTGCCACAAATATGCTATCAACTAGAAGGAGAAAGTGATAAAATAGTGATTAAGATATGTTCTAGCTATCTGGATAACTTTATCCCTTTTAGATAAATATAATTTCCTTTTTTATTTTTGAAAGATTTTTAAGTAATTCTGTTTTAAGTTTTAAGTAACACTGTTAGCTGTGGCCATGCACATTATGAGATGGCTTTGACGTCTCCCTTCTGTGTGGTCATCACAAATGGAAGAATTTCAACTTGTGGAAAGTAAGAAACTTGGAGGAACAGTGACTGTCAGGAGAGAATAAAGTGAAGAAGCCTTTGGGGTTGGGGTCAGTAGAACCTTTTCCTCAGGCCTGACAGATGATAGCCACTCTGGACTGGTGACCTGAGCATAGGCTCTAAGTGAGTTGTGTTTGTACTAAAGCTTTGCCATGCATTGAACTTACTGTAAAAGGCCATCCTTGAATGTATAATATACTTATATATATAATATAATATAATATACATATATATATATATAATAACACACCATACATGGCATTTGTTGTACCACCTCGGGACTACTGGTCACCCTGAATCAATAGTAAGCCAGATAGAATTTGCTTTTCAACCCCAAAGCAGACTTGTTTCCCGGTGATTCTGTGGCACACTAAGCCCATTGCCCCAGAAACATCTGCTGTCACCTACTGAGGACCTGATGCCACCTTAAAGCAGCTGTGCAAACACCACCTGGACATATCAAGTGCCAACCAGAGTCACGTGTTCAGAGCATGGGCTCCTAGGAGAAGAGACTGGGCACAATGGCAGGCAGGGAGGCAACTGTTGGGGTGCCTTGAGAGAGATCAGGATCTAGGGAAAGAATGCTCTCTCTTTTGTGGGGGGGGATGCTGGAATGAATCAGGACCAGCTTTTATTTAAGCTTCTGTGACAACAAGGCTGACTAGTTCTCAGCAGATCTCTAGTCAGGAGATTCTAACTTCTGCTTACTCCTCTGGAACATTCACACTGTCTCCTGGCATCTGGTGTTTGTGGAAGCCATGAGCAGCGTGTTCATGAGGAAGCCGGAAGCTTTGCTGCCATGGATGGGCACTGGTAAGGGGTACACTTTCCTTCCATTGTCTTTTGGTTATTTCTCTCCTAAGATCCACATTTAGAGATCAGCTGCGCTTGCCAGTAGGTGGGGTAGTTTATTACAAATAGCATACCTTACTAAGTGTCAAAATGTAGCAGCTGGCTTTCATGATTGCGAATATATTTACAGTACTTTTGTATTTCTAGCTGTTTCTGGAGGGGTGGAGCAATCTTGATAAGGTCCTGGACACGTTCCTGGTACTAAGACTCCTTGTTCAATGGAGGAATACTGTCAGCAGAGTTTAAAATCATTTCTTCAAACAGCTGTCCTAGACACTCATATGCTCCTCTTGGGTTCTGTGGTCTGATAGTCCAGGCCGTTAACAAATCTGTAACTGCTGTCTGTCGCATGGGTTGAGCTCCCTGTGGGTATTTGGAGATGTGGACTAGCTTAGTGTTCCTCCTGAGCTGCAGAGTCACTCAGTGTTGTGCGGAGGGCAGACCACACAAACGGCAAGCCTCACACACAGGCTTCTAGTGTAACCTAGCAACTGACACATTAGACAGCCTTTGCCATCGGCCTGCATTCTCAGGGAACTTAGGTCAGTGCCTAAAATAACCCTGCTAATTGTGAGGGGCACATGTGCAATGAAATTCCAGTTTGCAGTCTGGGAGCGGAGTGACTGAGCATTTGAAACCTTACTGTTATTACAGTTCACTACAGGCCTCTAAGTAGTTAGGCCCGCAGCTCTTGACATGTTTAAGTAAGGAAAGAAAGCCACGTTTGTGTGCATTAGAGTCTTTGTAGAATTGGTTAACCGCTGCCAGATAGTTAAAAACCAAATCGACTGGAGTTCCAAGACCTCGGCTTTCTCAGCACTGCTTCCGACCTGTTGGTGACATGGTTGACAGAAGTGGATGGCTTGGCCAAGGGACGTGAAACTGTCGTAGCCCATTTAGGAATTTAGGATGCTGCCACACTTGGGACCTCTTCATTCAGGTAGGCTTTTGGTTACGGGGGAACTCTTTATAATGAACAGATGTCATTAAACCATTCAGTCCAGAGTACAGCAGGCGAGTCTCAAGTTCCCCTGCCACACACCTGTATCAGTGGGCTCTGTGTCCCACTGCCTAGCTATGCTGAAAGAACAAGAGTCCATTCAGAATCTGGGAGGGAAGGGAGGCTGAGTGGTCTAGACAGCTTCCAATAAATGTACAGCTTGACCCTTTGAGGACTGGCCTTTCTCTCTTCTGTTTGTTTCCTGTATATAATTGCAATAGGGGACTTTGCCATCTGTGGGGAGCTATGGGAAAATGTTAATCCTCTTCATTTTAGAGCAAACAGCTTTTATACATTAAGAATGGGGTCCAGGTTATATTTCCAGATTGATGAAAATAAGCACTATGCTTTCTATATAACCCTGAGCAGCTCTTTGACACATCAGTGTGACACACAAGTTGCTCTGCCTACCCTGTGTGAGCTGAGCCGACTTATAAAGTCAGCTTTGCTTTAGCCTCCAAAGTATCTGGCATGGAAACAAGTATATAAATATAGTGATATTTTGTAACTTTTTCTCAGACTATTCAACCCAGCATTTATTTAGATTTATACATGTACCTCCTATTAAATGACACATATTACTGAAAATATGCGCTAATCAGGTTTTCTAATTGGAGTTATTTAGCATAGACTTGGAGTAGACAGCTGACCACTTTGCTGGAATCTGTGCACAGTGAATAGGAGTCAACACTTAGATGGATGAAGCTTTGTTTGTTTGAGATAGGGTTTCATGTAGCCCAAATTGGCCTCAGAGTGCATCTATAGCCGATGATGACCTTGAATCCCTGGTCCTCTTGTGTGGTACAGCCTAATTGCTCATAGACAGTAATTCATGTTATTAAAAGGATAGTCTTAAGCTAACCTTAGTACTGCACAGCAAGAGAGAAGTGGTCTTGAAATTAAAGTATGGGGGTTATTAGTTTAAAATGGGGCCTTCAGAAGATGTTTCTGTAAGCACCTATGGAGAGGTGGTTCCTTTTTCGGTGTTTTAGTTTTAAATTTTTATTTATGTGTACATGTATGCATAGGAGCATGCATGTACACTGGTGTGTGTGTATGTGTGTGTGTGTGTGTGTGTGATGGATGCCCACGTGTGCCAGTGTCTGTACTACTACATGTGGTGTGTCAGCAGAGGGTGTTGGATCCCTGAGCTGGAGTTGCAGGCAGCTGTGGCCTGCTTGTTGTAGGTACTACTAGGCATTGCTTCCGTCCTCTGCAAAAGCAGCGAGATCTGGTGACAGCTGAGCTGTCTCTCCAACCCTTGGGTTCGGTCTTTCTTTCATGTTTTAGCTTCTTTGAACTTAGAAATAGTTTCTGCCTTTGGCATTTATCAGACCCAGGGCATCCTTGAAGGCTAGGTTGAGGGCTTACGGTATCTTTCAGAGAGTTTGTGTATTTAGTGTATAAATGTAACATTTCAGTGTGGGTCTGAAAGAATGTTTTATTTGGTATTTAGAAATGCTTTCTCAAAAAAGAAAGGCTTTCTCATTTGTATTTTAGATTTTTTCTTTGATACATGAGTCATTTGTAAAGTATTATTTATTTTATAAACATTTGGAGATTTCCAGGGGTCTTTCTGATATTATTTCTATTGTTCTATTATTATAATTGAATTACATTGCATTAAGATGGCATACATATTGTGGTTAAATCTTTTAAATGTTCTAAGACTTGTTTTGTGATTATGATGTCCTATCTAGGATATTTCACTTAAAAACTATGAACTGTGCCACTGGCTGGGAGGAGCAATTTATTGACTGAAAATGTCTAATTTGTTGCTAGTATTCTTTAAATGTTTTCTTACATCTTTATGTGACTATTTTTCTCATGTCTTGATGAGAGAAGTACATTGAAGTTGACAATTATAATCGTAAATCTGTTTTCTCCTTGTCACTTTGTTTTGAAGTTCCTGACTCAGGAAGTGCATACTTAATAATACATGTTCTTGATGAATTTGTCCTCTTATCAATATGAAATAAACCTTTTTATCTCTGGTAATATTCTTTTCTATGAATTATTTTTATATTATCTAGCCATTCCAGCTTTTTCTTTAAGTATTTTTCCTCCCTTAGGGAGTTTTGATAAAGGCTATTCATGGAAAAACAAATGGTGTATCTACTTTGTTTATTAGTGTACATATTTGGTTATCAAAGGATAACATAATTTATGGGTCACTTTCATATGTCCTACAATTCCATATTCACAGTGCTGGGGTTCTTACAGCCATGCTTCTCCCTCATAATTTATTTTATCAAAGGCGACCTTCCCTACACATGAATTCATATATTCAACATTTAGTATGCAGTGAACAGGGGCCAATCAGAATGACTGTCAGCTGTTAAGAACAGGTGCACTCAGCCTTGACTGTGTAACAACTGCTGTTCTCCGAGTTAGGAGCAGAAAATTGTCTTCGTCTTTTATATATAATTCTACCATCTATAGAAAGTATAAAGAGAAAGAACCTCCCCACCCAGAATCCTTAGAGTGTTGTAGTATGTTTTTCCCGGCCTGTTTGGGTCCGGAGATTTATGACCTGGCGCATGTGTGGAGCCGGTGGTGTGGAGCCTGGTCTGTGCGCCCGCAGCTTTTGCCCCCCAAAAGAAATGAATCACACGCTTATATACTTTACACTGCTTGGCCCATATCTTAAGCACATTACTAGCTAGCTCTTTCTTCTTAAATCAACCCATTTCCATGAATCTACCCAACACGTGGCTTGCAGCCCGTGGCTCACCTGAATTCCTACATGCTTCTTCTTCGGGGGACAGATGGCGACTAGTAAACTCCACCCCTTCTTCCTACCTGGCTGCCTCTGATTCTCCACCCACTTCTACAGTGCCCTGCATGGGTCCAAACAGTTATTTATTTACATCGTACAGAGAACATTCCACCACATTAGAGCACCTCAGTAATCAAGGTAACAGGCATGCCAGTATCTTATGGCAGCTTTATGGTAAAGGAAAATTTCATAAGCAGTTTTTAAATCTTCATTTTAGGTTTTGGCTGTTGATTTATTCCTAGGCCCATTCATTACTAGTTTATTGAGGGTCATCTGTGTGCCAGCCATTGGGATTCTGATGAAGAACTACCTGACCTCACCTTTAAGAAGCCATTGTAGCACCAGAGAGAACTGTTATTGGTTCTTGCACAACCGGGATGGGGATGGGGATGTGGGAGGGCAGAGGAATGTGGGGTAGGAAAGCCTAAGAGGACATCTTCTGCCTCACAGGAGCTTCCAGGACACGAGGAAAAAGGATTTTGCTCACTTCTCTCCAAAAGGTAGTGAATTCTATAAATACACACCTAGTTTCTTAGCTCAGACATTTTATTGATGCTGCTATCAGAGCACCAGCATCCAGTACCTGTAAGGGGACATGCTTGAGTTTTCCTGGACAGAGAATTCCACTTTGGTGCTCTGTTTGGACATTCTACCTAGAGGAGAGATGGATACTTTCCCCACCATTGACACCCACTACATACTTTAGACTGATTGACTGAGTGTGCGAATGAAGATTTGCTTTTGAGCAAGCATGGAAAATAGAGGGAAAAGCTAGGACTATTGTTCAGCTCTATCATCTCTATCGTGAGTTGGCTGTCAATCAAAGGAAGTGAATGGCACTAGATGAAACACAGTACTCAAGCCCTCTCAGGCCTCAGGAGTTAGCTGTGGAGGTACACATGCCTAGAAGAGTACAGCAACAAAAATCTCACCAGCCCAATGAGGATGGTACAAGTGCTTCAGAGCAAAGTAACTCCTAGCTCCTCAGGTCAATTCACACAATAGCCTCAGAAACTTGAGTTTAGGGATGACTTGGATGCAGTTGCCATGTAGCTCAGGATAGCAACAAGGGGCTGGACTTGTGTGATTGTACCAGTGGTAATGTGAATCCTAATGCCATAGAGGAGGTAGTTGCTAAGTTAAAGTATTTTACACATTTTTTTACTTTATTTTTTTTTTTGTCTTTCTCTTATCAAAGAATTTTGGAAAATGTCAAGTAAACACAGTTTAAAAAGGAGAGAGATTTCTAAAACTGTTCACTTTATTGCTGCTTATGTATCTATGCTATGTGTAGATTACGCATTCACTCATATATTAAAGCATTGGTCTAGTTGGGCATGGTGGCACTTCCTGCATTCCCGGAGTTTAGGAACCTGAGGTGGAAAGATTGCTGCAGGTTTAAGTCCAACTGGACTATATACTGAGTTCCAGACAAGTCTGGATACAGAACAACCCGGGATATGGGGAGTTCCCCAGAAGAAACAGGATAAAGGGGTCTGTTTTGTATGATTGTATTTCTGTAAAGACCCCACAGAAAGCTTGTATTATTTTCTCCAGGAGTGGATACCAAGAAGCTAAAATGACTACCAAGAAAGAAGTAATGATTATCATAGCTAATAGTCCTGTCTCCAGGCGGAGGGGCTTGTGGGAGCACGTTGTCTATCAGCAGTTCTTCCTCAGAGTTCACTTGGTAATTATGTGCTGTGATGTGAATTCATGATTTGTAAACTTCTAGATAAGCAATCCATATTTTAAAACATTATGAAAGTACACTTTGCTATGGCAGGCTACAGCATTGAGCAAGTTCCGCTTTGAAAGACTAAAATTTCCATGCTGAGCAGAGCAATCCAGATGAAATATAATAATGAATCCAAAGCACAAAGTCAATATATGATTCTAAATTTCTACATAGCAACATTTTAACTAAAAATAAATAAGTAAATTAATGTTAGCAATATATTTTGTTTACTCATTTTTTTTTCTCAAAATACTGTCATTTCAACATGTAATAATCAAGCGAGCTAGAAAGATGGCTCAAAGGTCACAAGTATTGGCTACTCTTCTGGAGGACCTGGGTTTGACTCATAGCCACTACATACAGTCCTAGGGGACCTGATGTCCTTTTCTGCCTTCCATGGTGCACAGACATACATATAGGCAAAATACCCATACACATAAAATAAAAATATAAAATTATTGCTAAGCTATTTTAAGTTCCTTTGTTCATGTGGATTCTTTAGAACAGTGTGTATTTTACATGTACAGCCTATACACCTTGGACTATGCACATTTCAAGTGCACACATATTAGACCATGCTGATCTGGAGCATCAGTTTTTAAGCTTCAGGATTCTCTGGATTTTCTGAGGCAACGCATTAGGAAGACAGAGTTCATTGAGCCTTCCAAATTGTTCCCCAGGGATTAGGTCTGCTTCCAAAGTATATCACTTCTGTCCACATTCTGATGGGCAGTACTCAGCCATAAAACTCCACCTAAGCATCCAGGGCACTTGGGAAATGCAGATGATCCCATGAAAAAGTAGGTTTGTATCCAGGGCACTTGGGAAATGCAGATGATCCCATGAAAAAGTAGGTTTGTTAAGCGCATAGCAAAGTCTCCACCACAGCAGTTGCCACATTTTACAATTCAGGAAACTACGCCCAAATGGAATAAATGATGGGCTAGTTAATGGGATAAAGTAGGCAGAATGCAGATCCACCCTCTCTAGGGTGGTGTTTCATCCATGAGACAGCCTCTCCTCTGCTGTCCTTGGTTTCTTCCTAGCCACCATGCTCCACCTCCCCCAATTTAATTCTCTCTGCACAGATGCAGTTCCTGCAGTAAACACAACGTCTTCAATATTTCATTGCATTGGCTCTCACTTAATGATTGTCTTCCATTACTACTGTTTTAGCAAATGACAGGCAGCCCAGTACAGCAAAGCAAACATGCTTTATCAGTAAGTAGTTCAACTCCTGCAGCCATGTGAGCACTACATTATCATTTTGAGTAGACCTCCTTTGCGCTGAAACTCCTCATTCATAGAAACGACTATTAAGGTCCCCATCAAGCCATTTCAATCAATGAATAAGTAGCATTTTATGTTCTAATGATCTGTCTATTCAATTGGGATTTTGCTTTTTAAAAGTGCTTGGGAGAGTATTGGCAAGTGTGCTTTTAATGGTGATGTTATTAAAGTGCCTGAGTGAGATGCTTTATTTCCTAGGTTGAAGGAGATGTTTTAGTCAGAGAAATGAAGGGTGTTAGAACCTCACGGGTTTCTGATTATAATACAAGAAGCCAGCAAGGGCGGGTTTGACCGAAGAAAATAGAGTTATATACCATACTCTTTAGATGTGATTTTACTTATAGCAAAATTGGTTTGGTATTTTGTTATTGTCTAATATTTTTGGATTTCAAATATATTCATGAAAGTAAAATATTTAAATATGGAAGATAAAGATGCAGGGGACCTGCCTTGCATCTGCCAGTATTATAAAAAGTAAAGTTTAAAACTATTTCGAGAAATATATGTATTCCTAAAATTAAGCCTTTAGTCTTGTGCTTCCTGTGGAATGCAATTCTACAAATTTAGTTTGAGAAACACCTTTTTATATCTCCCTCTAAGGCTGTGACCCTTGACCTTCTTAATTCTGCAATGCTTTAATACAGCTCCTCATGTTGGGCTGACCTCCAGCATAGAATTATTTTGTTGCTACTTCATGACTGTAATTTTGCTATCGTTATGAATTGTAATATAAATGTAAATCTGATATGCAGGTCATCTGATAGGCAATTCACAGGTTGAGAACTATTGCTCTAAGAGACATAAAAAAGTAATATTTATATAAAATAGAAATATTTAATAAAAAAAATAAATGCACAGAGGAAATTTATATTACTAAACACATTAGGAAAGGAAGCTTTGGATAATTAATTTTTTGATATTATAATATAACTGCATAATTTCCCCTTCCCTTTCCTCCTCCCAAGCCCTACCATATACCCCTCTTTGCTCCTTTCCTGGTTCATGGCCTCTTTGTTCACTAATTGTTGTTATATATGTATATGCTTGTATATCCATCTATTTTTGAATATATATTTATATGGTATAATATATACACATATATACTCCTAAATATGTTTTAAGCTTATGAAGAGGTTTCTATTTTATAAATTAGAAAATTTCTTTATCATTTTTATCTGTGTTATTCAAATGCACAAATATATTAATGGACAATATTTTTAACATTTGAACATTATAAACCTATATTTCAATAATAGATTTACTTGTGAGAAATTTTACCAAAAATATAAATACAGTGAACACTTAAATTCCCAGAAGTAGGTTGCTGTTCAATGCATATATGAATCTGATATTTAATAGAAGTACTCGGCTGTACCCTGTAGTTATGAAGCTAATTTACTATCTAACTGGAAGCACCGATGCCCATTTTCTGTGCCTCCTCCAATAATTTCCATGATACTCAAATATCATTCTGTGAATGGTTCTGGACTTTGAGTCTAAAAGATATTTTCCTATGTATTTTTTCTAATTAATGTTCATATACTTTTTAATTTTGTTTTTTACTTTAAATGTTTTGGTCTGTTGGGACTTCTTTGCTGGGTGTATACTAAATCCAGCTCAGTGTTTCAGTTGTGACATTTCCTCCTCTGGTGAGGTTGAGTATACTTCTAGACTCATCTGTTGTTTTTCTCAGTGTCAGTCTGGACTCCTGAAGCTTGTTCTTGTTCTTGCTTAGCTGCCTTCTTTTGTTTCACTTTTCAAGGGCTATTCTTTATTGTCCATTTTATATTAAAATCAAACAACTTCCCACTCCGACCCTACCCAAAGGCCAATCTGCTATTATTTGGATTGAAGTCATGTTATATTTATGGCATTGCTTTGGGAAAGCTGCTCTTTCAAAGATACAGAGTTTTGCAGTGTAAGATCAGGTGATTCAGGAAATTCTTCAGTAACATTTCCTACCACTGGCTCTCAGCGCTTCTTTTATTTGAAAAGATAAGGCATTTAACTTGATGCCCCATTACTAGGAGAATCCCCATGTTTTTCTTTCTAGGTGCTTGTTATTTATTTGTGACAACTGGATTTCCAGATGTTACTGTTTTCTGTTCTGCTATCTGACAGTATTGTTTTGTTTGCTAGAATTTTTAAGTTGATTCTTATGTTTTCCCAGCCACTGAATCATATTATTTTTAGACAATGGAACCTTAACTTTCTCCTTTATAAGAGCTGCCACTCCAGTTCTACTAACTTTTAACTACTGTGATCATTAATCTTGAGACTTGATTGGATTAAGAAACATCTAGGCTTCTTAAACAGCTGTGAAGATTTTCCAGGCATCATTCATTGTGAGAACTGATGTTACAACTGGATTAATCCCTTCAATGGACTTGTAATATGATGGCATTATTTGGAGGCAATGAAAAATAGGAAGATGGAAGCTTGTTGGAGGAAATAGGTCACTGGGAGTATGTGTCTGGGATGCTGTGTCAGCCCTAGGCTCTACCTCATACCTGTTCTCTGCTCCCTTTCATCCTGTGATACAGATTGCTCTTCTTACCAGTCAGACTGACAGACTGGGAGCCAACATAGTTCCTCCCTTAAGTTGTTTCCAGCATTGGCCACAGAGGTGACGCAAGTATTGATACAGTTATTTAGATACAACAGAATGTCTCCCAGCTCTTTAGGACTCATCACGAGATGTGTTTGTTGTGCAGGTCATGTGTTTATTCCCTGGTGGCCTTTACCAGTTTCACGTCATCAAAGACCATACTGAAGGACTAGCTCCACCTGAGATGTGTGTCCTGTCAGCCCAATAATTATTTGGTATTTTGTAATGATCCCAATCAGTCAGGGGATCGCAGAACAGCAAACCTTAACTGAGGCATCTGTATCCGTATTGTTAGAGAAGTAATCAGACTTACTGCCAAACTTGTAGTCTATTGTTTACAAGAGGCACTGATGTAAATGCAAAGATGTTTAAGGCACAGCGCTTCCAAAAAGGACATGACTCTGGCTCTTCCAAGGGTAAAATGAAGTTCTACATTCAAATAAAGGAAGGTAATAGGAAACATGAGGATTCAAAGTCTTTCCAAGTGCTATTTTCTGGCACCAGAATGTGTTTGGCTCCGCACATTATGATGATGTTTAGTTTTGTCTCTACCTTTCTTTTGCTTCCTACACACAGCAGTCGCTACCATTCCACTGTGAATTACCATTATATATAATTTGGTGTTGGGTTGAGTAGAAGAGGCAGATGCTCTGTTGGGTGCAGAGGATAAGGAATTCAGTGTGGCTCAGGCCAACCTTTGTGAAGAAAGGGCTTGAACTGTAAAGCTTAACACCATAGAAGCTTCATAAAATACATATGTAGATGAAGATGATTTAAATAACATAATCCAAGAATGGAGGGGACAGAGTCCCAACTGGACCATCTCTTCCTACCAAATGAAGCTTCCAGTACCAGAAATCGGTCACATTTAATTGACTTGTTAGCCAAAGGAGTCCCATGGGAACTCCTAAATAACCCAGGTGTTATTTAGTTTACTCTCTACAAACTGATAACAAGGCTCTGTTGCTGAAGAAAACACCTATATAACTTACTGAATATAGAGTGCAGCTAGTACTTACCTAGCTAGAACCTTCACTTCTACAGGGTAGACTTCTTGGTACCAGAAAGTACTGTGAATACTACCCAAAGAGAAATATAAACTCCAAGCTCTTTGCTCTACAGTGGTTTCCTGCCTACAAAATGTACTGGTGCAATGGTGGCATGTGAGAGTGACCAACCAAATTTTGATTTGACTTAGGGTTACTGCACAAGATGGAGCACATTCCTGACTCTGCTTGGGTAACCAAGAACCTCAGGCTCAATATCCCAGGGACCTAGAGGAAAACCAAATACTAAAAGAACATAATACTAAAATAACTCCTGATGGCATTATGCTGTATTCCATTTGTGCCTTGCTCAGCCATCAACAAACAAGCTTCCTTCTACAGCATATGAGAACAAATGGAGAGACCCACAACCAGCATTATGCAAAGAATGAGAGACCTTGGAACACTCAGCCCCTGAATGGGAAGTCTCCATCAAATCCCTCCCTTTAAGGTTCAAGGAAGCCTGTGGCAGAGGAAGCAGACAAAGCGTAAGAGACAGAGGAGGGGTGGAGGGCACCAAGGAAACAAGGCCTTCTAAACACAGCAGGACTGATGTACATAGGAATGAACTCCCAGAGACTCAAGCAGCATGGATACGACTGGTACAGGTGGGGGCTCAGCTCTGGAAGAAGTGGACACTTAACCTCCTCACCAATCCAGAAGCTATCTCCAACTGATAACCAGTTGCAACTGAAAATTCAGTTATTTCCAAGGGAGTCTCACTGGGGGATGTGATGGGGGCTCTTCTTAAGGGTAGGCAGCGCACCCAGCAGTAGATGGCCAGTAGAGGTTTCTTGTCTTATATCATGCCAGGTGTCTTTTTTCTTTTTGTTCCTTTTTTATCAGTTCTTTCTCTCTTCCTCTTCCTTCCTTCCTTTTCACCTCCCTCTCTCTCCCTCCCTCCCTCCTTTCTTTTCCTCCCTTTTTACCCTACATGTCCTTTGCCAGCCATGAGGAGCAAGGCAGTAAGCAGCATCCAACTATGGCATCTGCATCAGCTCCTAATTTCAGGTTCCCATCCTGTCTGAGTTCCTGTCCTGACTTCCTTCACTGATAGACTACAGTATGGAAGTGTACACCAAATAAATCCTTTCCTCCCCAAGTTGCTTTGGTCACAGTGTCTCATCACAGCAGTGGTCACCCTGACTAGGACACCTGGCAAAGGGGTCGGGCACACTGGGAAAGGGAACGAGCGTGGGCTGCGCTGCTCTTCATATGAAAGCAGGACAATTGAACTTACAAGACAGGCACAAACATTCAAATTACTTATTGTTAATTCTTTATTGACCATCAAAAATTATACTAGGTTCTAGGAATTTGGTAAAAAGCAAGACAGGCAGGAAGGCTCCTATTATTAGAAAAGTTATATTCTGAAAAAGAAAAGAGGTGATTTCCCAGCACTCTATTTGTGCCTTTAGGCAAACAGGAAGAGGGATAGAGGGATGACATGTCTGCCTTAGAAGCACAGGGACCTGATTTGATCTCTAGAACCTAGTTACAAGGCTGCCTTGCTAGCACACACTTGTAATCCTAATCCTGAGGAGGCAGAGGCAAGGGCATCCCTGAGGCTTCTGCTTTGCAAGGGATAGGCTTGCCTAAAAAAACCAAAAAAGTGAATAACACCTCAGATGTGACACCACTTTCACATGTACACACACACACACACACACACACACAGTAATAATAACAAAGTCTTAAAAACTCTCAAAAATTGAGAATTAAAGGTCAAATTGTCTAGCAGCAAGGATTTTTGACTACATATATGTTGTATGTTAGTCAGTCCTAGGAATTATGAAACATGTTAATCAACATGAAGGAATATGTATGATATGCTATGGATAAAAACATCAAAAATGTGGAATACAACAGAGACATTGTATGAAGGAGAAAATCTAATTACTTCTCACTCAGTGGTGGTCAGGTACCATTTCTAAACCAGGTAGTAACAAATGATAAACATCACCTCTGATTTTTTCAAAAATATTTTACTTTATGTATATTAGTTTTACCTACATGTATTTCTGTGCAACACACATATGCATAGTATGTGCCAGAAATGGGCTCTGGATCCCTCGGACCTTGAGTCACAAATGCCTGTTGGTGTCCATGTCAGTGCTAGGAACTGTGCCTGGGCCATCTGCAGGAACAGTCAATGCTCTTAACAATAAACCATCTCTGCCGTCTGATTAATTTTTTTTTGTCTGACCTTTTCAAACTATTTCTTTTTGCAATGATCTTGATGATCTATTTCTGTGAAAAACAATGTGTTAAAGTTTAAAAAGTCTATCCATCCTGGGCCATTTGTGTGATATAAATTTGTTTTCTGAATCATCATTGACTGTACAAATGAAATGAGGGGCACACAGTTAAAAATGACAGTCCTGTCCTACGTGCAGTCCAGGTCTTACGCAAGAGAGGAGGTAGCCCCAGGACAGCAGCTTCCAAAGTGGTCAGAACTGGATTCTGTCTGGCACCACAGCATGCAGACTCCTGCAGCGGAGATAGTGTATCTTGGGCTGTTTATAGTGTTTCAAAGGGGTGGAGGATCATTCTAGCCTGGTGTCGGCTTACACTTGCTCCTATGTTACTTGACGCTTTTTATATCTCGGCTGGCTGAAATTGCCTCTCCCGGAAATCTCTGTCATTCCATAAGCTCAGCCTCCACCTCTGCTCACAGCTGACCTCCTGCAGTCTGACAAACAGAATGTGCTCTGGTTACATTTAAAGCAAGTTTGGGGGTGAGTTCCTGGCCAAGGCTCTAGTTATCTTTTCCCACAGATTAGTTTAAAGGGAAGCCAGCGGCTTACACAAAGCCTCAGTGTTGTTTGTTGATCTCTGTGCTTCTGACCATGTGATCAGTCTTTGCTATAATGTATTCATTATCCTCTCCTGGCTTTTAAATGCTGGATCTTTGTGAATGTGCTGAAGACAAACAAGCAAAATCCAACAATTTTTAATTTTTTGAGTCAATACTCCATGTTTCTTATAAATTAAAATACAATGTATATATATTGATATATTGGTATTGATAAAATTATATATGTATATATACATACACACTCACACACACACATATATATATATATAAAACCAAACCATAATAACAACAAAATGACCTCTATATAATCCATTTCCCAATGAATATGCTGGTATATTTTCTTTGTCTTTTTGGTTCACATAATTGTCTCAGTTTTTCTTCTAACATTTATATAGCCTGTTTATAAATTTCAAACTCTACGTGCTAATCCTGTTAAACTATGAAGAACAAATGCTATCATAATTTCTTTATTTTTTCTAATATCATATAATGCCAGAATGCCAGGAAAGCATTGGTCAACCCTAGCTGAAGAAAATCACTGATCAAGTGGCCAATGGATTGTCAATGGATGAATCCCAAGGGGCAGTTTAGCACAGTGGGCTCCTGGGGTCATTGATGGTTTAGCACAGTGGGCTCCTGGGGTCATTGATGGTTTAGCACAGTGGGCTCCTGGGGTCATTGATGGTTTAGTACAGTGGGTTCCTGGGGTCATTGATGGTTTTGGCATTTGTAGTGGCCTGTTTGAGGAAGAAGAAAAAGGAGTCCCTCTAGACCATATCACTCTAAGTCAGCCTTTCCATCAGCCCTGGAAGGATGGCTCTTGACTGTGTGATGGTCACAGAAGCACACCTCTTTGATACAATGTAAGCCGACAGACAAGCAACACATACCAGCAAAGAGTGCTCTTTTTACCAGCACAACCCAGGGCTTCTGAGGACTTTACCTGCTGCTATCACTACTCTTCCGTTACACAGTCCCTTCTAGACCAGATCTTCCTACACCCGAGCTTTCTCTGACTTCACCTCTGCCTTCCAGGCATCTGGATTATTTCCACAAACATGCCACACAACTCTGAAGAAGCGCTCTTCTGTGTAGGACCTTCTAGATCGTTGTTTGTTACACCTGTGTGCAGAATTATTGAGTGCTGGCTCCTTCCATGAGTATTGATGTCCTGTATGTCTAATTCCTCCACCAGTTCTCTCAGCTTTCACACTACCAGGGTGCCCACTGCTAGTGCCCACTGCTAGTGCCCATTGGTAGTGCCCACTGCTAGTGCCTGCTGCTAGTGACCAGCGTATTTTGAGCAGCACCTTCACCTCCTTGGTCTTTGCCCTCATGTTTCGTCTGCTTTTACAAATGTTAGTTGTGTTCCCCTATTCGGAAATCAACTGGAATACCCACTTTGCTTTAGAGTTAGGTGAAGTCTAACTTACAGAGAAATAACATAAGCCATTTTGCCCTGTGGGTCTCTCACCTACAACTTTTTTACTCATATTCCTTCCATCTCTTGCTTTGCTCCTTTTATTTTGTGTCTTTCATATATTTTGTATGTTTATCTCAATCTACTCATATGCATCTGAGTTTTCACTTGCCTATTACAAGATGGTTTCTGCCTACAGTGGATTAGGAGTGGGCTGAGTCCATGGCTTAGGGCATGTGGGGCAGAGTTCATTAATCTTGGATGAAATATTGAATGGACCCAGGTTCAGATGCTGTCCATGCTAGCTCAGAGCTCATTTATCGATCCTGCCATTTCTTTTGTATGTATTCTGATACTCCACCCTTGTTTGAAAGGAACAGAATTCTCTGTGTGTAATCAGAGTGAAGAAAGTTCTCTACTAGGTCAGTCTAAATAAGCAATGAGTTTTAAAATAACTTTTTTGGTTAAAAATAATCGAGATATATAAAGGGGGCATTGAGATTAAACTTGTTTCTTAGCTTGTAACAGATTTCAAAAGCAAAATATAATGTCCTTGGAGGGGCTTGAATCACTGGTACAGAATTATTTGAATTGACTATCCTCTGTGTTGGCAGGTCATTGGGGTATTAATAATGGATGGCTGCTGAGCATGGCGGTCAGATATGTTATTCTTATCCATTTTTATTTCCCAGAGGAGCCTCTGGAAAAGGGCAAGGAGGGTAGATTTAAAACCACATTATTGGAATTCAATACCTTTTATCTTGTTTTGTATGTCTAGGGCTTGCTGAAGAACAGTACTAATATGGAGGGTCAGCCGAGCATGGGGTAGGCAAAATAGCAAAATGGGTTTCCTTAAGTAAGATACAAGCTGGATCCCATGTTTGAATTTAGGCTTTTGATGAGCAACTGTAAAACCCAGAAAATGTCCCAAATGTATGTTCATGTAATTGATCATTTTGCTTCATGTAGGTGAAGGAGTGGACAGAATCATTATGTAGGCTAATGAAAATAAATAAAAATTATATATGTTAACTATAAAATGTAAGTGCACTAATTCATAAGAAATTATGATGAACTGAAATTTGAGCCCTGTAAAGTGACCCTCAAATGCATCAGTACTTCCTGTGACTTCACAAAAGCCAGAGAGGGGTTGAGTTCGAATCCTGGTGTCACCATCACTCACTCTGTCAAGTCTGGGACCCACCCTCAGAAAAGTGTCTTCTCTTGGGGTTTTATATGACAGTGCAAAGGAGCTCGGTTATCTGTTCGGCCATCTCTGAGGGGTGCAGTGTGTTCATTTGCCCCGTTACTTTGAATGCTTACGTCTTCTCCATATCTCCCTTATTTAAGACTGAGTCTTGAAAGCAAAAAGGAACCAACAAGTCCAGTTAAGTCTCCAGAACCAGCTTTACTGATGTACTTATCTTTAAAAAAGATGGTGTTCCCAGGTTACCCGATATCAGTCCTCAGAGAATGGGGACAAGGAGACCATAGGTGGGTCAGTAGAGTAGTATCTTCTCCCAAGGAGAGAGCTCAGATCCTCTGAGGGTCCTCAGGCTCCTCCACTTACGCTGTGTACCTTCTCTGCATGCATTCCTTATTCTCTCTCCTTTGTATGGGGCTGGTTTGACTTCTTCTTTGTTCAACTTTCCTCCCGATCTCCTCCCCCCCTCCCCTCCCC
>PVIH01022103.1:0-28030 GCA_004025045.1 Sigmodon hispidus | reverse complement strand
GTCACCTCTCTGGTCAGGGTTCGAAACCGCCCCTCAGAGACCCCTGCAGTTGGTTTGCTCAGTTCACTCAGTTCGGGGTCGCGGTAGGGATCCTTGCAGATACCCTCAGCAGCAGCAGGAGCTGTGGGTGTGGCCAGGTGCAGAGTTCAGCTGCCCCTGCTCCAGAGTGCGCTGGGACGCTGCAGAGAGCACAGGTCCCCTTAACAAAAATTTTAAGTCATTGAAGAAAGAAATTGAAGAGGATATCAGAAAATGGAAAGCTCTCCCATGATCCTGGAAATAATCTAATTATTTTAATAGTTACATATAACTTTTATATTCACATTATTGACTTTGGATATTGTCAATTGAACAGTATCATGATTGTTTACATAATGAATATATTTGGTAGCAAACAGTCAATCTTTCAAAAAATAAAAATTTTAAAAATGCTTTTTCTTTTAAAAGAGCACACACAATTGCTAAATTTATTCTATATACTCAAAAGATATTAATGAAGGTATAATCTACATAAATTAAAATGTAAATTGTTAGTGGGCAGTACTTTTCTTCTGGATTTACTCATGTTGCTTATGTATTTTAATTGTGAAAATAAAAATTTTCACAAAGATTCCAAGAAAAAGGAAAAAAAAACTCAAAATAGTCTTCATTTGCATTTCCTTGATGACTAATAATATTGGCCCTATCCAGTGCTTCTTTGACATAATGTTTCATCCTTAAATCTTATGATGTCCAGGTTTTTTAGGTTGTTAAATAATTTAGATATTAATCTTCTTTCCTAGTGGATAGTAGGTGAAAGTCTTTTCCAATTCTATAGCTTGATGCTTTATCCATATGATGGTATATTTGCCATACACATTTGTAGTATTATGAGATCCCATTTGTTAACCTTTGTTCTTAGATCTTGTGCTATCATATTTAGAATGTCTTTTCCTTTGCCAATAAGTTCAAAACTATTCTCCATTTTCTTTTCTATAACATTCAAGATATTCAGTTCTAGATTGAGGTTATTGATCCATTTGAACTTGTGCTTTGTGCAAACAGAAGTTTGAATCTATTTGCATTCTTCTATATATAGCTAATCAGTTTAGCTAGCATCATTGTTAAAGACAATTTCTAGTGTGTATTTATGACTTCTGTATAAAAAATTATGTGTCCGTGGGTATTTGGATTTATATCAAGATCTTCAATTTTATTTCATTGATCAACATGTCTGTTTTTTTGCCAATAACATAGTTTTTATTACTAAACCTCTGTAGTACAACTTGAGATGTGTAACACCCAGCAGTTCTTTCATTATTCAATATTGTTTTTTTTCTATATTTGTGAGTGTGTGTTTCTATATGCAGCTAGAAATTATTATTTCAATTTCTGTGAAAAATTGTGTTGGTATTTTGATAGCTATTGCATTAAATATGTAAGCTGTTTAGTTGTGATATCAAATTGTATTATATAAATTATACTAATCCATAAACATGAGGGATATTTCCATCATCTGATATCTTCTTTAAGTTCTATCTTCAAAGATTTGAAGTTTTTAATCATTCAAGCCTTTCACATGCCTGTTTAGATTGTCCAATATAGATGTAGATTTATAGATTAAAATCCAATGATACTTTATAGTTCCCTTAATTTTTTTTCCAGTTGACCTTTAACTTGTGTAAAGAAAATTTAATAACCCTTGTGTTCTAATTGTGTATCCTTCTACTTTACTGCAAGTGTTTTTCAGCTGTAGGAGTATTCTGGTACAACATTTAAGGTCACTTATGTATGCAATTAAGTCATTTGCAAATAAATATACTCTGATTTCTTCTATTTGCATTTCCTTGATCTGTTTAATTTGTCTTATTGCTCTAAATAAGAATCTAAGTACTATATTAAATAGTTATGGAGAGAGTAAACAATCTTGTCTTACCATTGACTCCTAGTGTTAATGCTTTCAGTTTTCCTCCATTTATGTCATAATCTTTGATCATCTGGTAGAATTCTGTAATAAAAGAAATATCTGTCACTGGTTTTCTGTGTTGTTGTGTTTTGTTGTTGTTTTTCTTGTTGCAAGAAGACTTTCAATTATTGCTTTTATTTCATGTGGGAATATAATTTTCTTTGTACTTCTTTTCTGATATTTATTTAACTTTGGTGAGTGATGTGTATCAGGAAAAAATTCTTAATTAGATTTTCCTATTTGCTGGAGTATAGGTTTCTAAAATATATCCTTATAATACTCTATATTTCCTCAGTGTCTATTGCTATATCCTCATGTCTGTCTTAAATTTTATTAATTTGTATTTTATTCCCTTGCCTTTTAGTTTATTTGGCTAAGAGTTTGCTAGTCTTAATGGTTTTCTCATATAAAAAAGCAAAACAACAACAACAACAAAAATTGGTGCTTCATTGCTTCTTTAGCTTTGGTTGTCTGTTTCTATTTTCTCAATTTTAGACATAAATTTGATAACTTTGCTGAGTTTTTACTATGGTTATTTTTCTGTTTTTTGTTCTATAGTTTTGAAGAATAACATTCCATTATAAATATGGCATTATTATTATACCCAACAAAATTATTTGACTAACTTATAAAGACAAAATATATCTCTCCATGGTGAGCATAAGTCAAAACACCTGAGAAACAATAAAATATGTTATGTATTATAAATCAATAATGCTAAAATTAATAGGTATTTTTCAATAATAGTTATAAAGAGCACTGACTGACCCCACTTCCTATTCAAAATATAAAGACTAGTAGATTAGATTTTAAGTCAGGATGTGGAGCTGATAAGATAGCTTGTTGGTAAAATATCTGAAGTACAAACATGAGATGCAAGTTTGATTTGCAGCCTTCACAAGAAAATGATATGCATGCTAGGACATACATGTCATTCCAGTACTGAGGAAAAAAAAGAAAGATTAGAATCCCTGGGGCATTTTTGTCATGGTCTAGCTGAGTTAGGAATCTTAGTTCAGTGATAGTCTGTCCCAAAATCTATGCTGGATAACAATGGAAAAAAAACAGCTAACATAAACTCCTGACCTATATACACCACACAAAACAAAAAAGGCACACATTAATGTGCACACATATATACAACACAAACCTACACATGAAAATGCATCACTCCACACATGTATATCTGCACACAAGCAAATGTCCAAATATACCTACATATTCAGGTCTCATATATTTTCTGCCTCTTAGTAGCATTAAAATGAAACAGTCTTGATGTTAAATAATGTAAATAGACATTTCCTACATATAGAATTGTAAATCAAGCAGGTGTTATTGCTATAATATCTGATAAAATAAATCTAATCTCATTTAGTTAAGCAAAAATATCATTGCTTATTACCAATTATTTTTACTTTATGAAAATAATTTAATTTTAAATACATAAGCACTGAATACTTTGTACCCAATATCATAGAAATGCTACTTCATAAAGAGCATAGATTATGAATGAGTGACTTTTAAATTAAGCAGTGTTCAAGTCATTCCAACAAAAATGAAGTGAGAATTTTCTGAGTTAACGATATAGCTCAAATGTGAATTCCTGCTCCTCCCAGTGACAATGGCTATCATTAAAACAAACAAAAAATAGTGGCAAGAATGCTGAAAACAGTGAAGACTGACACTGCAGTGTAAAGCAGGAACAAATATATCCAGTTTGAAACTCAGTATAGAATTTACTGACAAACTAAAACCAGACTCACAATACTGATGAGAAAAAGAGACATAAAAACTGAAGACACAATACAGATGTATGAGTCCCAATAAGCACCATTGGCCAATACCTGAAACTGCTCTTAGTCCACAGATATTTTTGGACCTTCCTGAACTACCAATTCTTTATACAACCATAGCCTGTAAGTGGAGGACCTAGCTCAGACCCAAGAAGGCTCCGTGATTGTTTATTCAGTCGCTGTGAGTTCTTATGAGCCCAGTCCTGAAACTGGGATGATAGAATCGGACCTGTCTCAAGTGGATGCTCTAGGCTGAGCTGACCCACCTTGGATTTCTTGCCCTTTTGGGGGACAAGGTAGGGGTCGGGGTGGGGGGAGGCTGAGAGGACTGGGAGGGATTGGGAGAAGGGAAGTTAGGGCAAGTAAGGAGATACTTAGAAAAAGAAACTTTTTTAAATTAAAAAAAGAAAAGACAGAATAGTCATTGACTGCCTATTTCTCCATTTCTTTACCCCAGCACATCTTGCAGGCAGGACAAGTTGTAGCTCAAAAAATTTGTGGCTGCATGGTACCTTCTCAAATTTTTCCTAAGCAAGTCTTGCTGGTTACAGGAGACGGCACATTGAGGCTTCTTGTTTCCCCTTGCTTGGAGTTTTAGGCTCACCCTCATAGATTCTTTCTTTTTTTTTTTTTGCAGTAATTTTTTTATTTTTTGGGGGGGACAAATAGTTTATTTTAGGTCACAATTTTAGGTTACAATCCATCATAACAGAGAAGTAAAAGTGACAAGAATTTAAAATAGTCACACCATAGTCACAATCAAGAACAGAGAGAAGTGAATGTCTGTGTACTCACAATACACCGTATTTTCTTACACAGTTCAGCTACCAAACCCTGAGAATGTCACCACCAACAGAAGACTGGGTCTTCCTAGATCAATGAATATAACCAAGAAGACTTTCCAGACATTCTCATAGTTCAGCCTGATCTGGATAAGTCTTATTGGCCCCTTCTCGGGTGATTCTACATTGTGGCAAGTTGTTGATCAAAGTTATTCATTAAAGCCATCAATAGAGTTTTTTAAACTACCTCTAAAATTTCTCTTTTACCCAGCTTTCCTATTTAATTTCTAGGTACCACCTATCTCTTTCTCTCACTAATGTGCTAGGAATCCTAAAATGACTCTTTGAGAATATTCTTCTGATGTTTCCACATGATAAAGCAATGTACTCCCTGTAGGTAGTAGTTTCAATACAAGCATATGAACAGAAATTAGTATTTATTAGTATGCTTGTTGCACATGCACCAAAACCTGTGTAAAGTCAGAGGTCAAACATTCTGAAGTCTATTTTCTCCTTTAATTGCTTGTGTTGTAAGATTTTCATATTTACCCTACTCAGTCATATTTCTGTAGAGAGAGGAGAGAGAAAAAGATGGCATTTTCTTTCTTTTTTCTTGGATTATAAATGAGATATATTTAAAAATCTTTGTGGTGACAAAAAAGATGCAATAGGGGAACATTATTATTCCATTGTGCTGTGTGAGAGGATGATGGGAGTCACAGCCAATGTTTTATCTTTTATTTTATTTATTTTTTATTTACATATTTATTATTTTACATCATGCACCCCATAAAACTCAGTTATCAGGCCTCTCAGATTCATACCCACTCTTAGGATCTCCCCATTTACAAAATCATCCATTCATGCTACACATTTACTTACTGGAACATATTTAAACTCCCTGTGGCCAGATCCTTAAACAAGTCTTTCCTTACTCACATCCCTGCCAGAGGCCATCAATGCAGAAGTGAGGCATTGTATCATTTAGCTATATTGTAGCCTTGAGCTCTTCTATACCCGCCCTCCCCCCTCTCTAAGTCCACTAATGAGTACATCCCCTGCTTTTTTTTCTAGGATTGTGATACCTCACTCAGGAGAATATTCTCCATATTCATCAATTTGCCTTCTTGAGAATTTCCACTTCCTTAGGTTTCTAGCTGGAACCTGAGGTGCCCTCCAATTGCAGTTGTTTCCCACAGTACTCTATCTATTCCCAGCCTGGTACCTCCTATTCATATTCACATCTGTGTCCAGTCTATCCATGGTATATGTTCTATTTACCCTTCACAGGGAGATTTTGTGCATTGCTGTTGAACCTGTATTGTTACTTAGCATCTTGGTCTATGAATTGCATCATGAATATTTTTTACTTTATAGCTTACATCCACTTATAAGTGAATACATACAGTATTTGTCTCTCTGAGTCTGAGTTACCTCCCTCTGATTATTTTCCAGTTTTATTCATTTGCCTTTAAATTTCATGGTTTTGGTTTTGGTTTTGGTTTTTTAACACGTGGGTAATTCTCCATTGTGTACCACATTTTCTTTTTTCTTTCTTTCTTTTTTTTTTTTTTTTTGAAACATAGGAAGCTCTTTAATTCGGTCATTAGCAATTTAGAAAACCAGTTTGTGAGGATACATCCCGTTTTTCAGAGAGAACTGAGATCGCAGGTAGCCCTGGAGCTGAGGAATAGCTTTGATTTTTGGCAAAATCTGAGAATCCACAGCTTTCTGATCTGCCTTTCGATGCTCTGTAATCTCGTATTTCTCCTTCTCTGTATCAAAGATCTCACCCTCCTGGTGTCTGGGCTTGCGCAGCTTCTTCTTTTTGAAGTAAGCATCAGTCAGGTGTTTGGGGATTTTAACCTTGCTGATATCAACTTTTGTAGAAGTGGCGATGACAAACTTCTGGTGTGTTCTTCGAAGAGGAATTCTGTTGAGTGCAAGAGGTCCAGTCACAAGTAGCAAGCCACTGCCCAGCTGCTTCAGGAAAACCACTCTCTTGCCCCTGTGGCTTCCAGTGAGGATAATCAGCACAGTTCCAGGAGTGATGCTAGGCCGAAGCTTTCTCATGTGTTGACTGAAGGGCTTCTTGCCATGGCTGAGCAGCTTCCGAGGCACATCTTCAGTAGGATAATACCTGGGCATTTTTCGAAGTTTAACCACCCAGGTACCGCCATTCTTGTCACCACCAACCGGCTTTGTGACAGTCCCAAGGACCTTCTCCTTTTTCTTCTTTTCAACCTTGGTTTTTGTAGTTGTGTATTTTCTCTTATACAAAGCCTTTCTGGAATACATAGCAGATCGGGAGTACCTGCCAATTCCTCTAATCAGGACGGGGTTTCGGCTGCAATGGGGCTTCCCCTTCTTGGACTTTTTCACCTTAGAGTCACCCTTTTTGGCTGCATCGGCAGCACGGGCATCACTGCCAGTCTTCTTGGCTGCAGTTTTCTTTTCTTTTGTGTCAGGCTTCTCAGCTTTTTCACCCGCCATCTTGCAAGATGGGAAAGAGAACTAAGGTCCTGGCTTCAGGTCTATAAGCAATGACGGGAGGTCGTACCACATTTTCTTTATCCATTGTTTGGTTGATGGACATCTAATTTATTTTCAGATTCTGGATATTATAAATAAAGCTGCTATGAATATATGTACATAATTAAGTAAGTGTCCTTGTGGTTGGATAGGATATCCTTTAGGTGTTTGCCAAAGAGTGGTATAACTTGGTCTTGAAGTAGTCCATTCCCTATTTTCTGAGAAACCACCATATTGATATTCAAAGTGAGGGCTCAAGTTTGCATTCACACCAGCAATTGAAACATGTTTCACTTGCTCCACTTCCTCACCAATATGGCCTGTCATTTGTGGTTTTCAGCTTAGCTATTTTTACAGGTAAAAGATGTAATCTCTGACTCATTTTGATTTGCATTTTCCTGATGGCAAAAGGTATTGAACATTTCCTTCAGAGCTCCTCATTCATTGAGACTTTTCTGTTGAGAATTCTCTGTTTAGATCTGTACACCATTTTTAGTTCATCTACATTGTTTGTTTATATCTAATTTTTTGAGTTCTTTAATATATTTTGAAAATTATCCCTCTGTCAGATATAAAATTGCTTAAAAGTTTTTCACATTTTGCAGGATGCTGTTCTGTCCTACTGATGAGGTTCTTTGTCTTACAGAAGCTTTCACTTTCATAAGATTCCATTTATTAATTGTTGATCTTGATACCTGTGTTATTAGTGTTTTTTTTTCAGGGAGTTTTCATCTGTGCAGAATCATTCAAGGGCATCCTCCACTTTCTCATCTTTCACTTTCAGTGTGTCTGGTTTTATGTTGAGGTTTTTAATACACTTGGACTCAAGAGTTTTGTGCAGAATAATGAATCTGGATCTATTTGTATTCTCCTGCATGTGGATATCCTATTAGGCCAGACACCATTTGTTGAAGATTCTTTCTTGTTTTGATTTTATAATTCTGGCTTATTTTGTCAAAAATTAGGTGCTCAGAAGTGTGCAGATTTAAATCTGTTCTTTGCTTCTACTCCATTTATAAACCTGCCTTTTAATGGCAGTACCATGTGGTTTACAGAAAAACAGCAATATAGTAGAGCTAGAAATCAAAGATGGCTTTATATCCAAAAATTCTTTAATTGTACAGGATTGTTTTAGCTGTCCTGGTTTTGTTTGTTTGTATGTCTTTAGCTATAACTTTGACTATTGTTGGTTGCAGGTCTGGATAGAATTGTGTTGAATTTAATGGAAGTTCTATTGAATTTGTAGGTTGCTTTTGATAGGATGGATTTTTTTACTTTGTTAATCCTACAAACCATTAGCATGAGAATTGTTTACATTTTCTGTTATCTTCTTCAAATTCTTTCTTCAAAGACTTTTTGTTGTTGTTATACAGGTCTTTCTCTGGCTTGGTTAGAGATATTTTATATTGTTCATGACATTTGTCAAGGATGCTACTTCCCTGATATATTTCCCAGACCAGCTGATCATATTTTAACAATAACAGGAAACAAAAAGAAAATGAATGGTGATGATCAGCTTGCATTCTGCTTTTTACTCAATACAGAATCCCCATACTAGTAGTATTAGCCATATGTATCTAGTGTGTGTTCTGCTTTCAATTAACCTTATCTAGAAATTTACTCACATACATATATGTTTACAGATTTGTTTCCATTTTTATTCTAATTCCATTAATTTCCCAATCAAAATTAATCACCACACAAGTATCTATGATATAAAAGTAAATGAGAAGATGTCTATGACAATAAAGAAGATGAATGAGTGTGAAGACAGCAAGAAAGGATTTGAGGGAACCAGAGTCAAAATCTGAACATATCTTTTGCAACCTAGTAGTAGCTACAACAAATATATGAAAACAAAGTTAAAATTATTCCATAAAACATCTATACTTTATTTTCAAAAATGATATAGATTGTAGAAGTTTTAGAAAATTAAACAAAACTTGAAAAAATTGAGTTGAGGGAAATAAAAACAAAACAAAACAATAAACTTAGCTCATTTTACCATTATTTGAAAAAGTATCAAAATAAATCTATAAATTTATCAGATAATACATTTTTATTGTAGACTGTCATGAGAAATACATATTAATCCTTAAAATAATGAATAGACCATGAACATGCAGGTTTTAACTGACCAGAGAACCAGGATGAGCACATATCCTTAAACTCAAAATGACAATCAACAGAGTTACCAGCGTTCTTTTTGTCTATCAAAAATCCCAAAATTCTTGCCTCTCAGAGAAAATACTAAACAACAATGGCTATAGAAATAAGATTTAAAGCATAATTAGAAATATGACCTTTGTAAGGCAGACTTTTAACTTTATATTTTAAATTTTCCTGTTTTATATTTCTGACAGTGATTAAAAATCAAATGATTAAATGTAATACAATATAATTTCAGCAACAACTCATCTTCATCAAATTTATGCTTTTTCTCACTCATTCAAAGGCAGTCTTTTTTTTTTTCAATTGAACTACTCATCAGTTATTTCAATGTAAAAACAAAGAATTTTTGAGAGAATTTTCTGAGTTTCCTGTTGTATTTCGTTTCTGCTCCAGATTTTCCAGGCCTGGACCAGAAGTTGGACTGGCAGTCTGGCAATCCGGCAAAAACACTTGCTGTCACACAGAGACACACAAACACTTTCATTAATTTTCTGCTGATTGACCTAGGGCTGAGGCATATTTCTAGCTAAATCTTGCTCTTAAACTAACCCATGTTCAGCCATGCGGCTCCATATCTCTTCTCAAAGCAGCATTTCAGTTTCTTTTTTCTGCATCTGCTGCAGCCTCCTTGTACCTCTGTTGCATCCCTGTGGTGTCTGTGTCTGCTCTGAGATGTTCTGAGTTTTCTTAGCCTGGTAGCCCCCCTCACACTTCCTGTCTGCCTTTAGCCAATCAGCTTTTATTGAGCCCATAGTAGAGACAAATATTTATAATGACAGGAAACAGTAGCAACATTCCATAATCCCACTATAGTTTTCCCAATATGCTAACAGGACTTAATATTATGTTTGTTTCATTTCCAGAGAGACACTTCAAAAAAAATAGTTAATTAAGTAGAATTTCTTCTGGGTTGAAATGTGAAGTCAACATTGGTTGAGTTTATTTTTTTCTTAAAATATTTATTCATGAAAAAAAATCCTTTAACTCAACACTTTCTATGAGATATTAAAAATAAAAATCTCAACATTAAAATTTACAGTTTTAAAATTTATGATAAAATGAGAAAGCAATGAGTTAATATGTATCTCCTGTTGCCTAACAGTAAAAAGCTTTAATAAATTTAATACATTGACCAATTTGAAATTTAGATGGAACACAACAATAAATATAGATCCTAAAGAAGCAGATTCTTTGTGTAGGATTTATAGAACTCACAGAATGATCTCTAGGACCTAGTTTAAGGAATTCTTTACAAGATAGAGAAGTAATAATAAAATTAATATTATCAAAATTTGAAAGGTTATTGTAAATGTATTTGATTAGCTAAAATATGGATGAATGGAGAATAAAAAAATCTGAAAAGATACTTTGTATGACTGTTAAATATTGGATAAAATGCAGTTATATATGTGTGACAAGCATGTGTGCATACATTTGTAGCCTAAAACACTTTGAAGGCAGTATAGACTGCATCACGAGATATTACCTCAAAAAAGTAAAACTTTGAACATATGCATATATATTTCCTATTGTAAGTATTAAATAAATTCAGAATTTATTTTAATCTTATTCTTGTGGGTATATGTTTGGGTGTGTGTTATTTACCTGTCCACATTATGTATAGATACCCAGGAACATGTATGTGATTGTGTGTGCTTGTGTTTGTATGTATACGTGTGTACATGCACACATGTAGAGATTGAAGAACTGCTGCCATTCACCCCTATTGCCAATGAAACAGGGCCTGTCACTGTTCTGAAGCTTTCTAATTAGTCAAACCTGTCTTGTTAAGTAAAGCAGCAGGCTTCCTCCTTTCTAGGCTTTCCAGTACTGGATTATAATCCTGAGTCATTTGCCTGAGAGTTTTACTTAAATTCTGCAAATTAAACTCAGATCCCTATGTATGCACAGTAAGAACTTTACCTTTTCAGCTATTTCCTCAGCCTTATATTTTAAAGTATAACAGCATATCAGTGTCCATTTTTTTTTCAAAAGATTACATGTATTTTTCATTGTTATATTTTAATTTCAGACAGTAGTTTATGCTGTGATATGAAATGAGCCAAAGACATTTGTCATATTAATTTACTAATTATTTAGACTACTATTTGTATACATAGCATTTACATTTTTCTGACATTGAAAAACATTCTCATTTCTAAGGTTAAAATATATAGAAAGATGTAAATTTATGTTGTATGGAGAAATATGTTTTTGAAAATATAATGTCAAATATTGCTATTGTAAAATGTCACATTAAAATAGATATTCTTTCTGAGTTTCTCCATTACTTACTTTCTGGAATATCATAAGAAGAACTTTTCAAATTCTTTTTTAATTTGTTTTATTTTATTTTTATGTGCATGAATGTTTTTTCTTCATGTCTGTCCATGTACCATGTGAGTGCCTTCTGTTCAAAAATGTCAGAAGAGTAAATATAATCACCTATATCTGGAATTACAAATGATTTTGACTCATCATATGTTTGGTAGGATTTGAATCTAGGTTCTTGGGAAGAGAAGCCAGTTTTATTAGCTTCTTTTTAGCCTTTGTTTTGTAAATTTTTGATGTGAATCAATGATCATTTCTTAGCCCAAATGTCAAGGAAGAATTTGGTGACTTACAAAGTATCATCACTGTTGTCTTTCATTAGCTAGGTGAGTATTAATTGAGAAAAGTATAAATGCATGCTTGAGTTATAACCCTAAATCTTAAACAACTGATTGTTATTAATGCTTCTTAATTGTCTAACATGTAAAAATATTCATGGAGCAAAGAAGGTGCTAAGCTGTTAACTTTCTGCAACAAGCAAAATTTGAAACTCATCATACATACTGCTTTCTCAGCAGGTAACCTGAGGAACATAAGTCATGCTAACAAATACACTGCTTACTGTGTCTCACAGACGGACAGGATCTGTGTGCATGACTCTTCATGCACATATATTTCCTTAAATCTGTATTGGAATTCTACAAACACAAAGCAGCTGTTTTCATTGAAAAGAAAGAGATTTTATGCTTTACCCCAGATGGTAGAAACTGCAGAACGATGTTGGGGCTTCCTGTCATCTCCCTCTAGAACAGAATTTCTTTTACATAACAGAAAATATTTTTTGAAAATGCCAGAGGGTGTTTATCTGTCTGTCCCCAAATAATCTTGCATTGTAGAAATATTTTATGTGACATTTCATACTATGATAAAAATTTTGTAAGAACCATGAACATAACATTCAGTCTTTTCTCCTTTTAAAGAATATTGCATTACATCTTGGAGAAAACTTTAATAGACCTTATTAAACAAATACTCTTACACTTGAAAGAGTCAAGTTTTTCTGCCATTTTAAAAAATAGTAATGGTCACATATTACCGAAAAAAATTAATTTATCTGTTTTAAGCAGAGAACTCAGTATTAAAATATTTAAAAGATTGTACAGTTGTCAGTAGCATCTAGCCTTTAACTTTTATTAGGACTATACAAGAACTATTAGAATTAAATGCCACTCTACAATTATTATTGGGGAAAAAATTTATAACTCACTTTAAATTAGTAAGCATATTATTTTATTGTTGTACATTTAGGCACCTTCAAAGTCAATATTGTTTTGTTAATTAATTGGGTGTAGTTATATGACAACAGAAATCTAATTTATGAAAATATTTCCAAGAAAATAAAACTCATTCCAGTGTTGGCAATACATTTAACTTTATTTTTAAAATGTAAAAAATGTAGAAGTGAAGTTCTCTACCTTCACATCATTAAAAGAAAGAAGACAAAATTATTGAGTAAAAACAATATGTACAATAATAAAATATGAAAAACATCTTTTCAGAAACAAAATATTTCTATTATCAAAGCTCATTATACGATACAATTATCTACATAAGCCTTGCAGGTTCTGAATAAATTAGAGGTGAGCACTATTATTATATGAAATCTGACTTCCCAATTATGACTATTAAATATTCAATGATAGGGCACTGCATTATCTTTTTATTTAATACAAATTTAAATAATGTATTACCATAAAAACATATCAATTCATGACAAAACAATGAGGTTTTTATTTTTCTATTAGATAAATATTTGAGGATCTAGTCTGTTTCTTAAGAGATTTTTGAAATGACACTAAAGTGAATCTTGCATGTTTTCCTTAGCATGACTATTTCATTGGGTGAGTAAGAACACCTCTTACAATGAAAATATTAATAGAGGAAGCCAATGTGCGGTTAGAAAGAGACCAGGTGTTAGGGAAACCTCGAAGAACTCACAGGATGGCCCTGGTTAGGCCTCCAACCAATAGAGGAGGGGTGCCTATACAGGATGTTCCCTATAATCAAATGAATAATCACCCTACGTGTCATCACTGAACCTACATCCAACAATATATAGAGACTGAGGCAGAAATCCATGGCTGAACACTGGACCAAGCTCCTGTTCCAGCTGAGAGCAGGGGAGGAGAGTCTGTATAAGCAAGGGAATCGTGATTATGAGAAAAACTTCCTGCAGTGTTGGCTGGCTGGAGCTCTGGGGAGCTCACTGAATCAGGAAAAGCCACTGGGGAACCATCGTGAAAAGGAGATAGGCCCTCCAAGGGTAGGCGACAGTTGATTGGCATGAGCAATTAGTTGAACCTCATGGGGTGGGATCAGACTATGTTCCTGTGCATGGGCTGGCAACTTGGAGCCCATTCCCTTTAGAGAAATGCCTAACTCAGTCTTGATATTGAGATGAGAAAATCGGACTTGCCTGGAGTAGATGTGCCACACTGAGCTGACCCACCTTGGGACTTCTTGCCCTTGTGGGTAGGGATGAGGGGGATAGGAGAGCAGAGGCTGAAGACTGAAGGGGAGGAATTGCGAGGCAGGAAGGAAGGGGAGCAGAAGGATACATGGATATAAAGACTTTATTTTATAAATAAAAATAGTATTGTAAAAAGAAATCAAATCAAAAATAAAATATATTAGTTGCAAAGAAAAAAAAAAAAGGAAAAAATAGAGAAAGATCAAAGGCCAGAGGAAAAATATAGGATAATTTAAAGTTAAGAAAAGCTGGCTAGAAACAAGCCAAGCTAAAGCTGGGCATTTCTAATTAAGAACAGGCCTCCATAAGTGACTTATTTGGGACTGGATTGTGAGCCCGCAAAGAACAAAGAGCCAATAAGTAAGAGTAAAAAACAACTACACAGCTCTTCAGAAACTTCTGTGCTCAAATCTGGATGTGCTTTTTCACAATGTTTTTACTCAACAGACTCATGCTTGGCTTAATAAGTCTCAGATGTGCTTCAAACCAATTCCTCCTGAAACTCTTTTTTCGTGTAAGTAAAGATCACAGGTTCACCTGGCTAGAGATCACTGAAAAAATGTGGGCAGCACAGCCACTTACACTCTAAAATTGAACTCAGGATGTCATGAAGAACAGCCAGCGCTCTTAACCTCTGAGCCATCTTTCCAACCTCCTGGCCTGGAATTTAATAGTAGGTAAGGATGGTCTTGAACTTTTGCCTCTGCTTCCTCCACTTCCCATGTGCTAGGATTACACAAGTCGGAGGAGGAAGAGGAGAACGGGCCCAGATGACGACAGGAAGGGCCGTGCTGGTGTTCCATATGTACTCAATTATGCCCAAAGGCAGCCCAAAAGGCAAGCCACTGCCTGGAGGTGGCAGACACAGATGTTAGGTGCCATCCAGGAAATCTAAAAGGACATATGTTTCTTCACTCAGTGGTACAAGCTTTTTTTTATTATTATTAATTTAGAATTATTTATTATTAATCTGTGTGAAAGTGTGGGGCTAAATAAGCTTACATCACAGCATCCATGTGAAGATCTGAGGACAAACTTGGAGTCTATTCTCTTTGTCCACTGTGTGTGTTCCAGGGATCGACTCAGATCTCAGGATCTGCAGCAAGCATCTTAAATTGCAGATTGTGCAGATCCTGATGCAAGTTTGTTTCATTCTTTGTTTCTTTCCTTCTTTATTTCTAATGATGATTTATTCATTATTTAATTGGTGTTTTGCCTGCATGTATGTCTGTGAAATGCTGTCAGACCTCAGAGTTACAGAGAGGAGTCACAGACAGTTCTGAGCTGCCATGTAGTTTTGGGGAATTGAACCCAGGTCAGTACTCTTAACTGCTGAGACGTCTCTCCAGTTCCCCTGGTAGAAGGTTCTTATCACTGAACCTGTTCAGAACCTGTCAAAGGCAGATGTGGAACTGAGGTCAGATATGAGGTATTCCTCTGAAAGGAATCGGTTGTGAAGGAGGGATGGAGGAAAAAAAAAAAGAACACCTCTTATAGCACAAGTAGAATCAATTTGTACTTTTTATTTACTTATTCAGATTTTAGCATTCTATTGTCTACATCATAACTACAACAGTAAACATGAAAGAAAATGTATTAGAGAAATTAAGATAGCAAAAAAAATGGGCAACATAATTTAGAGTTTTCCAGGAGATTATGTAAAACAAGAATGGTCATGTAGATAGATAACACACCAAATGTATATATAAATATGTGCATCTGAATAAATAACAAAGGCTTGAAAAATCAAAAATGCATCCCTAGGAAGATCCACTTTGCTTTGCACCTATGAGTGAGAGCAGAGAAGACACATAGTGGTCTAGTGTTCAGTGGGCTCACAGTAGTTGTTATCTATAAGTAATGCACAGGAAGCATTCTTGGTGAAGGGCAGTTGGAACCAAGAGAATGATTCTTAACCTGACCTGGTGAGAGAAAGTGAGTTATACAGAGGCTTAGGAATGGATCACCAAAATTTCATGCATTTTGAGAGTGTATCTCCAGGGCTGTGTTTTCTATGTGTTGTGACAAGATGACTGAAAAAAGCAAATCGGGGTGGGGGGATGCTTCTTTTGGCTCACAATTTGAAGATATGATCCTTCATGGTGGATATGGCACAGCAGTAGGTGCTGAAGGCAGCCTGTCACATTGCATAGTCGATAAGCATGAAGTGAGGAATCCTGGTGTTCAACTGGTTTGTTTCATTTATATAATTTAAAACTCCAGCACATAGAATACTATCAATCACATTTAGAGTAGGTCCTCTTACCTCAGTTGTCCCTATCTCAAAACTGTCTCTCAGCCACAACCAGAGGTTTCTCTTTCAGATTATTCTAGATACCATTGACAGCCAATAGTAACTATCATAAGAACTCTGTTTAGAAGGTCTTTTCACATGAACATAATTGAAGATTAAAATAAAAGATAATAATTCATAAGACTGAAGAAAAGAGAAGGCTCAAACGCTGAATTATTTCACATAAAATAAGAAATTTCAAGAGCCTTAGAAAATGCTATTTAATATTAGACTCTGTAAAGAGGAAATGGAGGGTTGCTAATATTAAGAAAGATATTAGTTCCAAGCTTCCTTATCAGATCAAGTACTGCTCCATTTCACTCCATGACACTTTCTTTCCCCTACTCTTCTTGGCTCCTCTGTTATTTTGTCTTTTAGATATTTCCCTTAATTGTGGATCTATTTTTTTCTACACCTAACAATGCGGCTTACCCACCCTTGCCTGGCCTCGTTTGGGCCTGAGGTCTGACCTTGCCTATGGTGGCTTTTATCCCTCAAAGAAATGAATCAGATGCTTATATTAATTTCATACTGTTTGGCTTATGTCTCAGGTACATTACTATCTAGCTTTTTCGTCTTAATTCAATCAATTTCTAGTAATCTACCTGCCACATGGCCCATGGCCCATGGTCCTTAGCTCACCTTACATGTTGCTTCTTCAGAGGCTGGTTGGAAACTGACTGACTACACCCTCCTTCTTCCTGCCTCTACTCTGATTCCTCCACCCACTTCTATGTACTCTACATAGACCAAAACAGCTCTTTATATGATTTAAAGAATCATATACAGAAAACAGTCCTACCACATTTCTCCACAGAATTTTTAAGTCAATTCTTCAACTTCTCTCTTAAGACAATGAATATATTTTAGAATTTTCCCTTGGGCCTACATGAATATTGTTTAATGATCTCCAAACTCTTTCTATGAAGGAATGTTTATTTATAAGTGTTTGCCAAACTAAGTCTTCTATTAAAACCTAATGATAAAATAATGCACATCAACTATTATGAAAGGATTTGCAGTCCAGTAGAACAAACAAAGAGAAATTTATAAGAATACTTAGCAAGTGTTGCTAATGTAAAGCAGAGAGGTTGCTTCAGATTTGCAAAAAATATTATATTACTACTCTTATTAGATAGATAATATCCTATTATTAAACAAAATGTTTAAAATAAGCATAATTACTTGTAAGGTGTACTTAGATTTTGGCAATCCTGTGGCACATTGGTTAGAGCAAGAAGTTAATATGGCTGGATACAAGATATCAGTTTCTCAGACAGCATCTGATTTATTATAATGATATAGGCCTTCCTGGCCCTGTGCCTGTTTTCCTTTCATCCAGATTAGAATATAGAGATCCTCTGATACTTTGGCAGAAGCCAAGGGAATCTTAATCCAACTGAGCCACAGAAGCACATTTTTAAAACACTAGATTCCTTAAAGGAGGGTTTCAATTTTTCAGTCATCTTTCACTCATTCAATATTTTCTAACTAACTTCAGCACAATTTTTTAATACTCATATATTTAATAGAAAATAGAATGGCTTACATATGTATTTTGTCATTAAACTTCTTATCAATTAAATAAATTAAATTCTATAATTAGAACAGATTGTAAATAGTTTCACTCTATACATTTTAACAGTGATGACAATATGATGTGACTCAGAATAGGTTTATAATATATTCTTCCATTT
Source organism: Sigmodon hispidus (assembly GCA_004025045.1). NCBI lineage: Eukaryota > Metazoa > Chordata > Mammalia > Rodentia > Cricetidae > Sigmodon > Sigmodon hispidus. The sequence continues at coordinate 10,015 of PVIH01022103.1, read as the reverse complement.
TAATGAAAGTAATTTTTAAAATCAAAATGTTTTCTGTTCAGAATAAAAGTATTTGGGAATGCAGTTGTACATCAAGAATTTTTAGAACATAACAAAAGTGTTTATGACTACAGTCATAAATTTGTTATATTAATTTATACTTAAAATAATATTTAATTATTAGTATTTAAATATAAATTTATTGAAATTTCTTTTTTTATACTTTAGGTGAATATAGCAAGTTGCTGGATTTCAAAACTGTCCTGTGTATAAATAAGTAGTATAAACTGAGAAGAGCCAGATAATTTGCTTCCATTGACTTTGTAGAGGTTCTTGATCAAGGCTCATTTTTTTAAATAGAGCACAATTTAAACTATGGAAAAGACAGATCAATAATTCTCTATATGTGTCAGATGCAGTAATTATCTTGAATTTCTAATTGCCTTTAAGAAGACTATGTCACTAAACTTAATCTTTTAGAAGTGGAACTGGAAAGCTCCTCTTCTTTTCACTGAGAAACCAGAATCTGAACATTATAATTGAGATCAGACTAACTTTTAACTCCTGGTAGGAACAATAGATCAAACAGAAAAGACATATATAGGTCACTTTGAAGACATTTATTTTTATAATGATATTAAATTATTGATTAACATTTTTATATATTTTATAATTGCTTTAAATTATTTTTCTGCAGTCCTTTTTAAACTTATAATGTATTTCTTTCAACAAGCATTAAGAAGTAGACAATATCTTGCATAATGGACTATTTTTTATGTAATTATTTTATGATCCATTAATTGACAAGTACTGCATACCATGGTTTAAGCAAAGTAGGAAGAAAAACAGAAAATGGAGAGGGGGAGGAAATAAAGCTTCTTTGGTGCTATTTTTTTATTTCTATATGTATTTTTCTCTTGTAGTTTGCAATCAAAATGACTTACTTCTCCTTTCTTTGGTCCACCGGCACATTAGTTACAACATACTCATTTTATCTCACAATTTGCTCCACAAACCATCCAATTACAAGACAGAGCTACATGAGTTTCTCTTGACACTTCAGTCAAGAATGAATTGTTTGAAACAAACCCATGAGTGGATTCCATATAGTACAAGAATGTTTCACTTAATCTACTTTCTAATATTTTTTATAAAATAAAAAAAAATTTCCTTAAGTATTTTAGAGTATGTGACCTAGGCATAAATAGTTAATTTGGTAAATTTGAGATAAAAATCCTTTAAGGAACACAGAATTGAGAATATTGCTATTTCTCATTTAAATTAATGAACAGAAATCAGGGTTATTTGTAGTGGGATTATGTGCTACATTGCAAATAATTGTCCTGCCTATGGATTTAATAAAAAGCTTATTAGCCAGAAGGCAGACAGTAAGTGTGGATGGGGCTACCAGGCCAAGAAATCTCAGGAACATCTCAGAACAGAAACAGATGCCACAGAATGGCCAAGGCTACCAGGAGATACAGAGGAAATACTGCTGAGAAAAGGTACCAAACCACATGACTGAACAGGATAAGAAAGGTGGGTTAGTTTAAGACTGAAAACTTAACAAGTTATTGTTGTAAAAAGTTTTCCGGGCCCTAGAGGGCACGGAGGTTTGTAACCTGGTCCAAGGCAGCTTTTGTCCCCCAAAGAAATGAATCACAAGCTTATATTAACTTCATACTGTTTGGCCCATGTCTCAAGCACATTAGAAGGTAGCTCTTTCATCTTAAATCAACACATTTCTACTAATCTACCCACCACGTGACTCAGCCCGCAGCTCACCTGTATCTCTTACATGATTCTTCAGAGACAGATAGAGACTAACTCCACCCTTCTCCTACCTGCCTGTCCTCTGATTCTCCACCCACTTCTACAGTGCTCTACATAGGCCAAACCAGTCCTTTATTTACAGCATGCAGAGAGCATTTTCACCACAAGTTATATGCTTGGGCCCTAGGTCAATCAGTGTAAAAGAATATAAGCTTGTGTGTGATTATTTGAGGGTAAGTGGAGCTGAGAGTGGGACCAAACTTCTGGGCTAGACCAGAAAGCATGGCCCAGAATCGTATATATATATATATATATATATATATATATATATATATATAAATTTGGAAAATCAGCAAAAACATTCCTCTAAGAAGATCTCACACAGAGGTGCTTACAGATGAGAAAAAGTGCTTGCATGTTCTTTGAAGACTAGAGAAAAGTTAAAGATGGAGAATTGATTTTCATATCCTGAAAACATTAGTTGTGATTGATCTTAATATTAACTTGACATAATGTAGAATCACCTGAAAAAAAAAGAAGCTTCAACTGAAAAATTGTCTCAATAAAATTTATATTTGTCCAAGTTTACAAGACTGCTTTGATTGAAGATTGATACAGGAGGGCCAAGCTCACTATGGAAACAGTCCCTAAGCAGGTGGACCTGAGCTTTAGTATCTTCAACAAATGGTGTTGGTGTAACTGGATGGTAGTGTGTAGAAAAATGAAAATAGATCCAAATATATCACCTTGCACAAAACTTAAATTCAAGTGGATCAAAGACCTTAACATAAACCCAGTTACACTGAACATGATAGAAGAGAGAATGGGACATACCTTCCAATGCATTGGCACTGGTGACCACTTTTTAAATATAACACCAGTAGCACAGACACAAACAACAACAATCAATAATGTTAAACTCCTGAAACTGAGAAGTTTCTGTAAGGCCAAGGACACAGTCAATAAGACAAAACGACAGCCTACAGAATGGGAAAAGATTTTCACTAGCCCTACAAGTGACAGATGATTGATCTCTAAAATATAAACAGAACTCAAGAAACTAGAGCCCAAAACCCTTAATAACCCAATTTAAAAATGAGATTCAGAACTCAAAAGGGAATTCTCCACAAAAGAATTACTAATGTCTGAAAGGCACTTGAAATAGTGCTCAGCATCTTTAGCCATAAGAGAAATGCAAATCAAAACAACTTTGAGATGCCACCTTACACCTCTCAGAATGGCTAAGATTTGCCAGGAGGGGAGACTGAGCTATGCTTTATTGGATCAGTAGGACTATGAGACTGTCTGAAGACTGCCCAGGGAGGGGATGGGGTGTTGTGGAGAAAGAAAGCGTGACCTGATGTGGCAGGAGGGGGAAAGGGACTTTGAATGGGGATATACAGGGATAGGAAAAAAAAATCCAGAGGGAAAGCTGAACACAAAGTAATTTTATATGTAGCAAATTATTTGCATTATCATTCTTGGTAAGTCATGCTTATGATTTTTATTTTCTTTATAGTTATTGTTAACTTAGCATTTTAAATTCAATTTACTGTTTTTCTTGATAAATACAAAATAAAAAATGAAACACACCAATGACAGCCTATGCTGGAGAAGATGCAGAACAAGAAGTTTACACTCCTCCATTTTTGGTGGGAGTGTAAGCTTGTTCAGCCACTTTGGAACGGAATATGGCAGTTTCTCAGAAAACTGAGAATCTCCACAAGGATCCAGCAATATTGCTCTTAGGCATATATCCTAAAGACACACATTCACATCCTGAAAGCCTTAGCTCAACTATGTTTGTAGCAGCATTATTCATAATAGAAAGAACCTGGAAACAACCTAGATGTCCCTCAACTGAGGAATGGATTAACAATCTACACAATGGAGTACTACCCACCAGTAAGTAAAAAGGCTATTCTAAAATTTGCAGACAAATGGATAGATATGAAGAATATCCTCCTGAGCGAGGTATCACAGTCCCAGAAAGAGAACCAGTGGATGTTCTCTCTCATTAGTGGACTTTAAACAAAAAACAAAGCATACCCAAGCTTGGATAGATAGCACCTTGGATCAGGACCTTCAAGCCCATTCCTTCCAGAGGATCACCTGACCCAGTCTTGATGCTGGGATGATGAAAGCAGATTTGCTTGGAGTGGATGCTGCACTAAGGAACCTTTGTACCTTGGGACCTTCTGCTCTTGCTGGGGAGGAGGTAAGGAGATGGGGAGAAGAGTGACTGGCAGGGGTGGGAGGGGCAAGGGAGTTTGAACAAGGGGGTACATGGTTAAAAAAAATGAGACTTTATTCATAATAAATAAAAAAAAGAAAAAAAAAGAATGCTAACTTAGCATGAGATAGTGAACAACTCAATGACACAGATTCTTCATGGAGTTTGCTCCTGGTTCCTAAATCTAGATTTCTCCTTTGAGCTTCTTGCTTTGACTTCTCTTAACAGAATATGACCTAGGAGTATTCGATGAAAAAAACACAATTCTTCTCCCATCTTGCTTTTGCGAATAGCATTTTTCATAGCAACAGAAAGCAAAGTAGAACAATCTGTAAATACTTTATGAGCATGACTGCCCATCTATAATTTCAGCCTCAAATGAGCAACCCTGACCTAACAAGAACAGTAGAACAGTGATTAAGTATGGTTTATAACAATAATCTGTATGTTCACTTAAATTCACATATACTCATAAATTCCCATACATATGCAACCTCCCACATATATAAGCACACATAATTTTTAAAAAAAGGAAAAAGAATAACTCTAATTGATTTGTTATTAGAGATATTAGTAGAGTTACTTGATTACTTGAAAGTTCTTTTAGTGTGTTTTTCAGATTCAGTTGCTTAAGCAAGATAGCAAAAATATTTTTTAATTCTATCTCTACAGTATATATAGGAATCAGAATGAAGTATGTCAAATACATATTTGCCTGAGATTTATAGAAAGTACCTACTCTTATCCAAATATGACTGTGGGAGTTACAATACTGATATTCAAAGACTAAAAGTTCTATGACCCTATTCTCCCTGAGGAGAGAGACCTAGGAAATGCTAATGTCACAATGAGTCATGCAATATGACTTTATGGTCTGAAAAGTATTCAGATATTATAATACAAAGAGCTGCCGGAGTATGCACAGGTATCAGCATACCATGTCCCTAATTGGCTTATCCTTAAGGTATCAGCATTCTTTTGACTTTTAGTAATTGGAATAAAAATAGTATCCTACAAGTACCTAAATCCTTCTACTAAATTCAATAATATATTTATAAATATTAGTCTACAATTCTTGAGATAATTGACACTGCATTGTTAGCTGTTCCGTTAACTGTATCAGATCTTGGTGTGTTTTATGGGTATCATGCATGTATCTTGAGTGTGCATTTCCTGTTGATAATCTGTTCCCAGGAGGATCCTGAATTCCTCATATAAGCAGTCCTTTACAAGAACTGATACTCAGCCCTCAGTATGCCTCTTTGAATTAATTTGGGTAAACAAAACTGAAACTAAAACTGATGGGGAATTGAGATCCAGCAGTAAAGACTGGCCTACTGCAAGTCCCAAAACTAGTGACAGGAAAAGAAAGTCATGGCCTACTGAATCCTAATCCATTGATAGGATACAATTTGTCAGATAGTCTTGAGATTTTCTTCAAAATCATTCTTCCAAATCAGTTCTAGTAGTGCTCAAAGACCTGAAATTACTAGCTGATCTAGGTACATAGCAAGAGCCTTTCTCAAAAACCAGACAATAAAAATAATTTGGCAAAAAGTTATATGAGATGACTTTAATAAAAGTGGAATGAGTTACTGGTGGATTTCCAAAAACATGGCACAGTTCTTTCCTAACTCTCATTCCATTTTCAGGATTCCATCAAGAAAGCCATGCTCATTTAGTTGTCATGTCTCCCTAAGTACCCCTTGACTAAAACATTTCTAAGGCTGCTATTTTTTTTCTTAGTACCCTGAGAATTTTAAAGAGTATTTGTATGGTGTAATGGAGAACATCATTAATTGAGAATTATCTGGTGTTCTTCCATGAAAACCTTGGGGTTAAATGTTTGCTAAGAGAGACCACAGAAGTAACATGTTATTTTTACCATATCTTGAATGTACAGACCATGATCGTGGTTCAAAAGACCCCTGTCTGCTACTGTTAACCTTAATACACCTGGACATAGTGATGTAAATTCCCCCATTTCACTTAGTCTTTCTCCTGACTCTGATTCTCTTGAAGAAGCATTATGAATACATTTCACTTGAGGAGTAAGTAGCTGTTTCCCATCCTTCAGGCAGAAATCCAAATAAGTTCAGTGAAGTTAGGTATGGAACATTTATCTCACTGGCCCTTATGAGTTTGATAAGTCATGTGTTTGCCTCTGTGTAGATTTTGCTATTCCTCAGAATCAAAAAGAAATGTTTTACTTCCCTGGTGTTCCTAATGTGGCATAAGGGCCTCTTCTCACAGGCTCATGAGCTCTTGGAAGACATTTAATCATGTATTTCAATTTTATTTTGCTGTTGGTCTTTCTTTTTTGTGTCATAAAATAAATACACTCTTCCTCACTTTCAGAATCAGTTATTGCTCCAAGGAGTCCTGTCTCTTTATATTGAGAGATATTATTCATAAGCTAAATATGAATCATAGGTATACATGTGAAAGGAAGAGAAATCATTTCTCTCAGTGTCTCTCAACCTACTGAATAAAGAATTGCATGTCTTTGTATCAACTCCTGAATACATACATAGCTGTAATTACTTCTACAAATAACCAGGTATAATCATGCCAATACCACAGATTTAAAATTAAGATAGCTAATTTCTGCTAATTTCTTTCACTTCACTATTTTTATTGCTTTCCTATTTCCAAAAATCGTTTTGATTTACTTAGTTTTAATGTTTCTGAATTAACCGTCTTTAGATGAAGCTGGTTTATCTAACTGATAATGCATTGTGTTCTCCCAGAGAGTTAGTTAATGTTTAGAAGTGTTAATCAGAGCTCTGGAGTAAGTGAGATAAATTATAACATTGAAAGATGTGAAAAGGCTGTGTAATGGGTAGTTCCAATATGTAGCAGAGTTGGAAAGAAAGGACCAGTAGTAACTGGCTACAGACATCAACAAAAATTGTTCTCACAGCCAAGAAATTTTTACTTTCCTCAAGTTGTGTTATATCAGGACTTTGTTCCCTTTCCATCTTGTTTAACTTGTTGAACTCCCCATATGACTCGTTCTAACTGATGAATTTACTCTCACCTTTCCACACTGCCTATTCCAGCTTGACAACCAAAGTCGAATTTAACTTCACCAGGAAATTTTCCCTAAATTTCTTTCCCAAAGTAAGAGTTTACAGTCTTTTTTCCAATGTTACTATAATTTTCACAGAGTATTGATATGATACAATAATTAAATACATGAGAAGAGCTATTGTGTCATATTATGGGATTAAAGAGTAAGTATATAGATGAACTAGAAAATGAAATGCAAATCTAAGTCAAATCCATGCTACTAATTTTGGAAGTCTTCACTCACAGGGTATCATCTGAGTTTACTTTTGATATCTTTAAGGTGTAAACATTTCTCTTTTTTTTTTTGTATATCAGGTTCAAGATCTGTTTCCCACAAGCTTACAAATCACACTAATTATGCAAGTGAGCAAAGGTGATGAAATTGTTAATAATGATAGTGAATGGAAGAGGTACGACATTTTAAGTTTAAATTATTTCCTGTCCTGCGAAGGTTTTAGAAGGAGATTGAAGTTTCAGAAATAAAAATATCAGGAAGCAGTGCAGAAAACACTGCATAGACATTGAATACAATTATTATTTTCACATTATCCTTATATGAAAAAACTGTGGAGGTCTTAGCAGAAATGGCTCCTGGGGTTTCATAAAGAATAGTCCAAATTACAAAACGTTGAATGGTATGTAAAAGAGATTTTTGAAGAATTTTTTAGATAGCCAATTGACCATTGTAAACAGAATGAACTAGACAAACAAACAAAAAAAAAAAAAGGAATTTGATTTAGTGCTAACATGTAGTATCTCCAAGGTGGATACTGAAAGGAACATTTTGTGTACTATAGAGTATTGCTGATGGTCTTGCTGGTATGGAAAAACTGAAAATTGACCAATAACTCATATTTTTCAACAAACATGCTCAGACAACACAAGATGGTTCTGGCACACTAATCCTGCCCTGAGGAGGGTATTGTAGAAAACAAAAAGAAAAAATCCTCTGCTCACACTCATTTGCTAGTGAGGAGGTAGTTCCTGGGAGGTTAGAAATAGTTTCCAAGCTAGGCTAACAATAACTTTTCCTGTAAAAAGAGGAAAGTTAGATTACACTGGTGTGAAATGTATGATGATGATTGTTAAAATGTGAACACATTTATTGTCTATTCAACTTACAGAAGGAACAGTGTTAAACTTTCCATATGTAAGTTGGCGTCTGTAGCTGTACCATGTAGCCATCATCCAGCAGTTTATTTCTTCCAGTGGATGCACTGAATCACAGAGAAAGTAGTTACCTCCACAACTATTAATGACACAATATGGATACATACTTGTAATAGATGGCACTTAGGCTCTCAACCACTGCTCTTCATTGTTAAGTTAAAGAAAAATGAGAATGTCCTTTATCAGTTAGCTACAATTGTCCTTTTCTCTGAGACTCCACAGAGAATAATCAATTGGCACATCTCCAATGTTCTTTCCCTTCCCAATCCATGGGGCATGAGTCATGCAGGAAGGAAACCTGAACCAAAGTGTGCTGCACTTTTGCTGCTTAAGTCACACTTGATTTTCTTTATTGAATATACAAAAATCAATACACTAATAGGTCTAGGAGCCATATTACTTTTTCCTTTGTGGGGATTGAAAGAGAGTATTACCTTTGATGAATCTAAAATATCCCTTAACTATAGTATTCAGCTATATTCTTACTATGCCTAAACACAAAGAACAAATAGATACTGTTTTGTTCAAAAATCACATCCAAGGTCATGATAGTAAGCAACTTTACTAGTAGTTGTTAATGAAATCATTCTATAAGAGAGCAGCAACTAACATTTTAGAAGGATCCATGTAATAGCAAAACACTTTTTAAAAAAATTCTCATAAACATATTCTTTTATTGGATGGGTTATCATATCTTAAGGAAGGAAATAACTAATCAAGCAGTTTTATATAGGATTAGAAATACAACAAAGTCATGCACTTGAATCTTGTTTAGTTAAGTGTCACAAAATAAATATTATGCTGCTTCATAGTGTCAGGGAGGTAAAATCCCAAGGAGAATACATGCTTTCCAAATCCCATCAGATACCATTTATTTCATGCATCAAAGAGCTAAAATCAAGTGATTTAAACCAAGTCTTTTTCAACTTTTACACCAACAACCTCCTGCTGCTAAAAATATTAGAAACCTTGGGTATATAGTATATAAAATAAATATTCAATTCAAACAATGATGATGAACAATAAATTAATTTAATTTTAACTAAATTTTGTCATGCATGTAATTTTAAAAGTTATTAAAAGATTAAAAACAAATTTTCACATGAATGGTATGAATGTTTTTAATTTCACATAGAATAATAAATCAGTATTTGATACAGCAGAATATAAAATATCTTCAAGGTGTGTCTTAGTTACTTTTCTTTTTTTTTTTCTTCTTTATTTTGTATTTATCAAAAAAAAACAGTAAAAAGAATTTAAAATGCAGAAGAGTTAACAATAACTATACAGAGGATAGGAATCATAAGCATGGCTTATCAAGGGTAGAAATACAAATAAGATTGCTACACATATATTTTCTTTGTGTTCAGCTTTCCCTATATGTCCTTATTCAAGGTCTCTTCCCCCTCCCAACACATCTGGTCATTTTTCTTCTCTGCAACTGCCCATCCCCTCCCTCGGCAGGGAGCAGACAGTCCTATGGTCCCACTGACCCAATAATGCTTAGATCAGTCTCCACTTCTGGCCAAATCCAGTTCTTTCCCCCCTCCCTCAAGAGTGAGTCAGGTGTTCCTATAGTTGGACTGGGTTTTGAAGGGTCAGTCCAGGGTGTTTCTGATCCCAAGCTGTTCGGTGGTTGTGGTTTGCTGATTGGGCATGTTTGGCTTTTTTTCTTGTTTGTTTGTTTAGAGACCACTAGTGAGTGAGTACATCCCCTGCTTATCTCTCTGAGTTTGTGAGACTTCGCTCAGGAGGATATTCTCCAAATCCATCCATTTGCCTCTGAAT